>JALPQI010031180.1:0-78931 GCA_025490895.1 Thaumatotibia leucotreta
CTCATCCATTCTCTGAGTGGTCTTGCCACTTTCAGACCCAGCCAAGTCCACTAAATTCAACTGGCTTGTGTATTTTTCCTTCCTTATTTCATTGATGGCCGAAATCTTTATTTGTGTAACTGAATGAGACCTAGAGCTCCGCTCGTTGTTGAGTGTGGCAGCAGTCTGTCGGTTACGTTGGGCATATATCATCAGTTTGATAAAATCATGGGAGCTCTTAACTTCCTCTTCTTTCAAGTTTGAGACATAGAGATCAGTCCCCTTGGAGTTTACCATCTTGATGTCATGGCTAAGTTGGTCTTTGCAGGAGTTAAGCAGATCGTAAATTACTTCATTGTAAATTTCTAGGAAGGATGCTTTAATGCTTAACTGCCAACCCATCCTCTTCAGATCCTCCATGCATGTGAACATAAAGTTGAAAGCTCGTGGTATAATACCATATTGATCTGAGCCACAACCTCCTTCCATTGTGTATGTTTTTCCGGATCCAGTTTGTCCATATGCAAAGATACACACATTATATCCATCAAGAGCGGACTGGATCATGTTAGAAACTTCCTCAAAGACTGTCTCTTGAGTTGAATGTGGTGTAAATATGCCATCAAAACTGAAGGTATGTTGTGATTTCCCCTTTCTTGTAGATTGGGAAAGTGCATTCAACTCAACCTTTTCAACTTCTATAGTACAGGCATCCAACACATTAAGATTGAACAATGGTTTGTTCACTTCTGACTCTAATGGTGGTCGTACTCTGCAATATACTCTTATATTACCTTTGAGATCCTGAATAGTGTTTCTCAGGTCTCTTTGACCCTGATACATTCCTGCTAAAATGTTCTGTAACTTCTCTACATCAGTTTCATATGTTGATATCTTCTTTTTGGTTTCCTCATAGTCAACAGTAAGTTTGTCATAATCTTCAGACAAAGTCGCAAGTTTGACAGACTTTTCTCTTAGAATTTTGGCCTCCTCCTGGAGGGCATTGTGACGCCGGGTCAGATCATTAAATTCTTCCTGCAGTGTATCAAAATCTGAAGTTTTCTTATTCAAATTAAAAGTCACTTCTGCCAAAACTTTAGTTTTGCGTACTAATTCTTCATTTTCGCGTTTCTGTATTTCATGGTCAAGCTTAATACTATCCAATTCTGTTGTCCTTTCTCTTAAGTCATTTAGAGCATTTAGTAGTTTATCCTTTAACATATCTTTCTCTTTAGTATTACTTTCAACGGATTCTTTAATTTTTTCATAGTCATCAGCTACTTCTTCATGTTTGTATTTTAAGTCATTATAATCATTCTTAATCACCTTGTGTTTCTCTAACAAGTCATTAAACCTCGCTTTATAATCATAAGGTGGGATTTTGGGGGCTACTGTTGGTTTTCTTTCAACTTTTGTAACTTTTGCTGCATTGGTAGATGGTGCCGGTGCAGTAGCAGCCCTCTTGAGCCGAGCCCCAGTCGTGGAAGACATTGGACCAGCTTGCACAGCCGGCTTGGTGTGATTCAATAACAAATTCTTCTTGTCATCTGCACTGAGGCCATTGACTGTCCTTGATATTGGACGTCTATTTATGAGTCCTGGTCTATTTTCTTTGGCTGGGACTGGCAACTTAGGTATTCTCGACATCTGTAAAGAAGATTACATTTTACAGCTTGGTATACAAAATAAATTGTGCTGGATATAATCTGGATAGAAGATGGACTTTAAGAGCAACAGAATGGACAGGTTCAACAGGGAAAAGAGGCCGAGAAAAGCCCCAAAAATAATGGGCAGATGACTTAGCACAAAATGTTGCCAAAAACTGGATGGAGACCGCAAAGATGAGAGGCAAATGGAAGGGTGCTGAGGAGGCTTTTAACCAACAGGAATCAATGCATTTAAAAAAACAATTTTTAAAACTGTAATATAATTTAACATAAGAATTGAGAAAATAAAGCTTTAATAATATAATACAAAATAAATGTATACACTGCATGTCCTGTGTAACACTAAAATAAATTTCGTCCAATTTTACTTTGTTTCATTACTAAAAAGTACATTCCATTACAGAACACACTAGTAACCAATCACTATTAACTTCTCCTGGGCGACAAACTGAATGGATCAGTGGAGGCACCCTCTCCAAACTTATCACCAATATCAAAAAAATTAAATTAAACCTAGCCAAGAAGAATAAGTAATGTTTTGTATGATTTCAAAATTCAAACCTGGAAATTATTTTCTTCTATGACTATTTAATAGAATAGAGGAAACTTTACTCGTAGCGAAAAATACATAAAACAGAAACGAAAATATACAAAGATGGATAGTTGTGCTTAAAGCGCAAAACATTTTCTTATAATAATTCTCAAGTTATCAGGTCTCAATCATTCAGATGAAGAATCACTTTCAGAGATATATACTATTAGAATATTATTTACAGCTTCACGTCACACGGACTAATTACCGTAAAACAACACAATTTAACTAGTTCCTTACGAATACACGAATTAACGTGATTACTTTAAATAGACTTCAATAATTATGAATTGGAATAACGGTACATAAATTTAAAATTTTAATATTGCACCAAAAAGAAAACCGAGGAATAAATTCCCATCACACTAACTGGGTTGCATTGTGAACGAGTTTTTACATAAATATTACAGTCACTCATTAATGGTATAATTTACTCGAAACACTTACATTAATAATAACACATGTAATGGTTTTATTAAAATTATTTCACCAAACCACCACTACACAACATTAAGCGACTGTTGTTCAGTTTTCAAGTCATAAACGGTTTAATTTTCAAAATTTAAATGTGACGCTAGGTCAGTGTTACCAGTCTTATTTTATAAAGTAGGTATTTTACAAGAACTTTCAACAGATCTTAGGTTATTTTTTGTATAAAAATACAATATTATAAACTTTATAAAGGATTCGATACAGAATAATTATTTCAATATGCAATTTTTACTTTTACTTTTTTTTAATGTTTTCAGCCTTTATACCCCCGCGTCAGTGGCGAGGCCCGATTTTAACATTTTATCAACCGCCCGCATCTGTGGCGAAACCCGATTTGGACATTATACATAATCTTAATTATCGCTTTATCCCGTATATTTTTGTCTTATATGTTTATTATTAATAGCATATAAAATACGCGTAATGTAATTACTAGTTTTATTGTAAATATGATGTTGGAAGTAAAAATTAATTTGACCTTTGTAAAGTTTGACCTCTCGGACTTTGGGTATAATATCATTAAGTTCTCACACTTACGTTTAAAACGAGTTTTACTTGAAACATGTAAATAAAAATTACAGAAGGTTTATTACAATAGGGATGATGACTGTAGTTAAAATAAATTATTTAACATTAAGCACGACATATACACGAAGAAATTATTACTAAGATGTAGATTGCAGTAATTTTTGTACTGAACTTCTATTTAAAAAATTGAAAAGAACTTAAAAGAGTAGGTCATTTGGCAGTACTCAAACGTGACGTCACTTTTGAGTATTTCATATAAAATTCCATAGTGGTGATCGTTTTGACAGTTCGAAAAAAGATGCTGATTTGACTTGCCAGTCATCATGCCTATTGTTGTTAAAATACTTAAGTAAGTTACTTTATGAGGACATTATTGTGATGTGAGAAGTAGACTGATTTTACTACAACAATTTTGGATTGATTTTTTAAGAAGTAAGTTTTTAATGTTTTAATAACAGAATTTTTGTTATTTTTGATAAAAATAGCATTTTGAAGCATGCACCTGATTTTATACAAAATGACACATATTCGCCACATTTAATATAATTATAATCTTAGTCATATAAAAGCCAAGAGGCCTTTATAACACCCAAACAAAAAAATACGTTTAAAGTATACCTCTTAGAGTATGTAACCTGCGGCCCTACCGCGAAAAACGAAAGGCCCCGGCCCCATGACCACGGTGCGGCGTCGTAAACGTAAAACGGCGCGGCGTCGTGGCATTGCACGTTATCGCACCGTGGGAAATTACGGCGTGGCGTCGTGGCATTGCACGTTATCCCACCGTGTGAAATTACGACGCGGCGCCGGGCAAATCCACGTTGTCGCGACGGGCAGTTTAACGTTGCGGTGCCGTGTGGAGTAGATGCATAAGTTGTTGATTTTCAGTGTTATCACATGATGCCTATTATACAAAAAAGTTGTAATTTTTGTCGTCGTGAAAATATTTTTATACATTAAGTTGTTGATTTTCAGTGATATTTAATGAGGCTTTTATAAACTTCAATCCTGTGATTTATTTAGATTTATAATAAATACTGTTTCCTATTTTTATGTAAAAGTTGTTGATTTATATTTAGAGATATTAATTGATGCCATAAAAACATCTGTTTTATGTAGATTCTTGATTAATACTTTTAAATAAGATGTTGATTTTTAGTGATGATGATGCCATAAAGACTATATGGATACACAAGCTAAATGTTGTCATCTAGAGTAATAATAATTTTTACAGTGGTTCATTAATCATGAAAACATAAAAGTTGCTAATTTATAGTATTAATTATTTCCCAATAGTTAAAATGTTGACTTAGTACTTGTATAAACATTCTTGTTTAAGTGACAATAAACAATAACATAAATATATAGTTTTGAATTCTTACCTTATAGTTAATCCCAACATCTCCAGAGGTCCAACTGGTTTCCTAATTACGTGTTGCTTTCTTAAACGAGGTGATATTTTCCATAAGATTTCTTCAAAACTTGACACAGACATTCTAAAATAATCATAAAACTTGTGATCACTAGTTTTCAGTGCCTTGTACTTCCTTATGAAATGACTTCCATCATGATTCATAATAGAAAGATATGGATTTATCCAATATTTTCTTTTCCTTTGATTTTTCTTCATGTTTCTTCTTATAAGTAACAAGAGCAGAATACGTGTTATGGGATCCATGTCGAATTGCAGACTGATCGCAAAAATGTTTGGAGAAGTATGAGAAGGTACGGCGTCGTGGTACAACGTGACACCGCACCTTGCATCTACTCCACACGGCACCGCAACGTTAAACTGCCCGTCGCGACAACGTGGATTTGCCCGGCGCCGCGTCGTAATTTCGCACGGTGGGATAACGTGCAATGCCACGACGCCGCGCCGTAATTTCCCACGGTGCGATAACGTGCAATGCCACGACGCCGCGCCGTTTTACGATTACGACGCTGCACCGTGGTCATGGGGCCGGGGCCTAATTCGTAAATTTTGAGGATTTGTCTCTCTTACTCTAATGACGCCTTCGTTTGAGTGACAGAAAAATCCTCAAAAATATACGAATTTAGATTTTCGCGGTAGTAGGCCAGGACTTAATACTGATGGTGTTATAAAAGACTTTCAGCGTTTATGTGAGCGTACTCAATTTTTACCCAGGACTTAAAGCAGGGTCGCGTTTTATAAAGTTACAATTTACAATTTCGCTGTTTGCCTCTCTTTCTCGCCAATACGTGCGTGCGTTAGAGAGGCAAACAGCGAAATTGTAAATTGCAACTTTATAAAACGCGACCCTGGTGGTGTTATAAAGGACTCTCGGCTTTTATGCGAGTTTAGGTACTCATTTTTTATTCAGGACTCAGTAGGTTATATAAAAATAATCCCCTCTGTAACTTTTGGTTCGAAAAATATGGAAAAAAAATCGTGAATATGAATTGTGACTTATAGGTTACTTAAAAAAAAGTGTTTTGCACATAATCGGGCCCGCTATTTTTGACCAATTACGGAACCTTACACTGAACATGGCCTGATATGATCTTGGCCGGTTTTTTATTCATGTTACTATTTAGATTAATTCTGATTTTTAACCTATTTGAAGTTGCGCTGTCAGTACAGTGACATATTACGTTACTATGTATTAGAGCGAGTATGCTAGTGTGATTAACAACGATAACGTAATCATTACTTGCCAACTTATGGTATGAATGACTACATTGACTAGAAGTACGATTTACAACTTTGCTGTTTGCCTCTCTTTCTAGCCAATACGTGCATGCGTAAGAGAGGCAAACACCGAAATTGTAAATGTAACTTTATAAAACGCGACCCAGGGGTATGCGTCAGTGTGTTAGGATTATTATTACTATAAAGTTTTATTGGACTATGAGTACTAGGAAAATATGAAAGAAGTTTAACTGGAATATTACTACGGTGAAGTAAGACGATGGGAAATATTAGTTGCAATTAGTAATAAGTATTAATTTATTCTAACAACAATCTCTACAAGTATGCCAGAACAGGATGGAGAGGAGTATGCTAAGTGTTAGACTAAGGGACAGAATTAAACTGAGTGATATAAGGGCGAAAACTGGTGTGACAGATGTGACATACACGGTGAAGAGACTCAAATGGAAATGGTCAGGTCACACATTACGCAGTAAGAAAAACAAATGGGCAAAAGATGTCACTGTGTGGTACCCTCGAGATGGAAAAAGAAAGCGAGGAAGGCAAAGAAAAAGATGGGAGGATGAATTAAAAACAGTGGCAGGACCAACATGGATTAGAAAGACAATGAACAGGAAACTTTGGAAAATCATAGGGGAGGCCTTTGCCAAACGGCAATCAGATTAGTGAATATAATGTTTTAGTAGATAAGTTTAATCGGTTAGGGTATAGCAAAGGGGGCGCGGGACTTAGAAAATTTTTGATGGAGGTGGTGTCATTATGACATGTATTTTTTATGATGCTATTGTATAGACCACTTGTTTCTTTCCTTGGCTGAGTGGAGGGCAGCGTGTAAATTTGTATCTAGGGTTGTCCGACTGGTCACTCCATCTGATTGGACTACGACCTCTTAGTTTACTACAGAACCCTAAAAAGTACACTTGACAGTAAATGCGGTTGAATTGCAGTGGCAACTTTTGCAGCATTACGATCGGCCAATGGCCTAAATATGAGATCTAGCTTGCATTTTGCATGGATTTAGTTAGATTTCTGGGCGGACGCTAAAATAAGCATGTTTTGTATGGACAACTTTTATTTAAACTTGATAATTACCAAGATATTGGCTCTTGAAAATTACTAATGTATGGGGATCAAATCTGCAGCGTGAGCGAGCGAAGTGAGCGAACAAAACCTTCCGGGGCAGATCCGACTCGGATAGGTTAGGTTAGAAGACTAAGGCGGGAGCTTTGCTCCCGCCTTAGTCTTCGAGGTTATTTTTTTTTTTGCAACCCAGAAAACTTGTTCACCAAAACCAAATTTTATTTAGGAGCCAATATCTTTGTAATTATCAAGTTTAAAGAAAAGTTGTCCATACAAAACATGCTTATTTTAGCGTCCTCTATACGATAGCATCATAAAAAAATACGTGTCGTAATGACACCACCTCCATCAAAAATTTTCTAAGTCCCGCGCCCCCTTTGCTATACTCTGACCCGAACCCTGTAAAGTGTTCGAAACGTCGGAATGATGTTAAAATTAGTTAATATACGCGAGTTTATCCGTTTTCATAGTTTTATTTTATTTATTTATTTATTTATTTATTCTTAGCAGCAAAGCCGCCACCATAAAATACCTTATTTAGAGCGAGCAACATTGTGACTAAGACACTGCGGTCTCGTTTGGTAAAATATTTATAAGATCCGCTGCTATTGGCTCGTTCTCTTAAATATTTTCCGGATTAACCAATGACATAGCTGATAACCAAGTGTAGTTTGCTACAACGTGGTTGTCGAAAACAATATAACTCATGAATAAATAGCCATTTCTGCTGCTTTGCGTGTGGTGCGAATTATATGGAAAGTGCGCTGTTTTATTGATATACTTGTAATAAGTGAGTTTTAATTTGTGATATACTTCTTTGAATCTTTAGTTATAAGTGGATGAAGTTATTAATCTCAATATCGGTTTCTTTTAACAATAACAAACGGCGTTGTTAACCTGTTTATTAACAGTGACGGATGGAAGGCCTTGCACATTCTGCAGAGTCCTCCAATGGCGGTAAATTCAAGTTTGAAATACTTCAAGTGTAACATGTAAGAATATTGCGCATTGTTTACGTGAGATGGGTAGTCCTAAAGAAGAAGTGATTGCTTCTGAAAGCAATTGTGAAGTAAAGAGTTCAGAAAATGAGGTTGTTGGTGATGTATCGGACAGTGAAGTGGCAACGACTACGGATTCTTCCGTAAATATTTCCGCGAATCAATCCGTATGTGAGTCGAACACTTCGAAAGAAGGAGATATTGCTGCTGGTGTCGGCAAAAAAGGCAAGAAAAAGTCTCGTCATGGAAAAAAGGGCTATTTGCCTTCTAAAGATAACTCCGATCGTAGCACCGTGCGTCGAGTGCACTACGCGGGCACTAAGTTCAAGCAAGGTAGGAAAAGGGCACAAAGTTTCCCGTCTATATCAAAATTCTTTCTTCCGTACAAAAGGCCTCGTAAAGAGGCATTCATTCCACCCACTAAGTTTCTCTTAGGTGGCAATATATCAGATCCCTTGAATCTTAATAGTCTGCAAGATGAAGACATTAACAGAGCAATGAATGCAGTCACTCCAGAATCTTCTCCACTACCCACACCGCCTAGACACAAGGCCAAAATCGATGTTATTATTCCGCCTAATATTAGAGATCCTCTTAATCTTTTGGAACCATTGGACAATGAAGAATATGAGAAGAGGCTTGAAATGCAACAGCGTAAGCCACGTAAGAAGCCCCGTTTGAGACGGAGAACTACTGAAAACACTGATAATGCTCAAGTAGTTGAAAAGGCTGCAGAAGTAAAGCCAGATGGCATCAAGGAGCCTCTGCCACCTGAACCATCCACATCAACAGCAAAAGCTACGTCAACAGCAGCTTCTAAAGCAAGGAAGAGGTCTTGCAGTGAGAGCGAAAATTCTCAAAAGGGCAAGGATTGCAAGAAGTTGAGACGTATGGATTCCTTAGATAAGATTGTGAGTCCTGTTGTACCACAGCCAGGAACCTGGAAGCGAGTAAGGCCACACCCGCGACCGGCGCCGCCTGAGCGCCCCCTCTCGCCACACAAACAAAGTAAGGCTGAAGGAGAACACAAGCTGCCTACATTTCATCCAAAAAACACAAAATACCAGTATGGAAACTATGACAGGTAATTTTAATATTTACATTCTTACCACTTGCATTTGTTTGACCTACTTTTGTTGTAAGACTATTAACAACTCTTTAATGATTATAATTACCACTAATTGAGTGGCAACTTGCTAAATGCATTGAAGCAGTTGAGAGTGAGTCTGCTAAGCATTGTTAAGGGTTTATTATGTATACAGAAAAAAAATGCTGGAATACTAGAGTTAGACAATGAAAACTATTAGTCACATGTAATAATAGTACACATTGTAGAATGTATGTCTAAAGGTGCATTCAGACCAAAAGAGCGTTTTGTGTAACAATCAAATTCCGTAGAGTGGGGGGATGGAATAGCAAATGTTCGTTTGGTCTGAATGCACCTTTAGATGTAAGAATCAAACTCATTATTATACATATAATGTTGGAGGGGACTTTATGAATAACTTAAAAAAAAAACAAAATTTTAATTTTCTTGGGAGGTATTTACTTAGAATGAACAGTGGAAACATTTTTATTCTTCTTTACATGACTAACATTTTCAGGTACTATGGTTACCGTAACCTGAATGCCATGATGGATGTCCGCCTGCAAGTGTTCGAGATGCACCGGCACCTGTTCCAGAACAAGGATGTGCTGGACATCGGCTGTAATGTGGGACATGTGTCCATTGCTGTAGCACGCACTTTGGGGGCCCGCTCTGTCGTTGGGATTGACATTGATCCAGTACTTATAAGTAAGTATTCATAGTTCTTTATTCTTTAAATAATTACGTAGAGTGTTCATCGTAACATCGGAACGTGGCTGTATAGTGTTGGGGACCTGTTTATTGGTTAAAGTTTATGGTTTCAATTGTACAATCAACCAGTTGGAATCCTATAAGTCACTCTAGAACTAAATATATCAAAATAATAAGTAGGAAGAGATTTTATATACTTAATATAAAAGAATATTTAATTTAATATATTATAATAGACTAAATTAAAAAATTACAATCATCTTACAATACTTTGGGTTGAGGTGCTGGTACTAAGAGACAATCAATATAAAAATGTATAATATGTATATGTAAATCAACTATCACCAAGATATTTAATCACATTAAGACATGCCTTCTCCAGGATTGAAACAGGGAACTCCAGCTTCATAAGCAGGATCACTACCAACTAGGCTGGTCTGTCAACAGTTGAAGATTTATATAAGCTGAAAAAAAAAACTTTATTTTGATAGTCCTGCAGTTGCCTAGGGTTCTAATTCGTTAACTGTACACACTTCGCAATTAGCATAGATCATAAATCAACTGAGGCCAAGAAGTATTACATTACTAATGTTATAATTTTAATTATAAATCTTTAAAAATCAACTGGAATCTGTTTATTGCTTCTGTCCGTCTACAATTTAATAGCTGTAGTTAATTTCGATGGCATACTTCAACAATTTTTTATTTATTTTTTCTATTAAGTAATATATCCATTTTCCTAATAAAAAGCGGACGCAAATAGGTCCAAGTCCCATATAGGAATAAAAGTCAGTTTAAATCTTTATAGTGCCTAAGTAGCACAACTTCCTTAGAATATGTAGCTTTGTCAGTTTCATAGCTTAGTTGATTGATGGCCACATCTATTTGACAGCATGTTTGCATTTAAAGTAAATATAGGTCCTACAACCTATTGCATAATAACTTGTAAGAGTGTAACATGAGGGGACGTTTCTTTATTATGAGAGTAGTTAGACATCTGCACAAATTGCATGTTGTTATGCAATGGACCTTTTGCGGCAGTAATCATGTGTAAAGGGCCATATAATGTGCGTGGTTTAATAACAACGTCCCACTTTGTCACTTGCCGTAAGGGCGCTTGGATATTTATTTCTTATAGAGGTACAAGCCAATTCCGTTCTTATGGTAAGCGACAAAGTGGGACGTTTTTACTAAAACGTTCACATATGTATAAGAAAACTACTTTTACCGCACCTTGCACACTTGATGCGTAAAAGCGATTATATCGGAAATATATATTTATTCGCGATTTATTAACAGCCTTGATTTCAGAAGGAAGCATTATTATTATTAGTTTAAATACACTACTTACTGCTATTTAATACAATCCTTCCAATAATGTTGATATTTTCTCTTTAACGGAAAGCTAACCAAATGGTATCAAAATACCATTAAATTACAATAAATTATGTAACTATGTACTAAGCTTAATTTACTTCTTTCACATATTTATATACTTACTTACTAACATTATTTTTCAATCATTGCAGGCCGAGCGCGAAAAAACCTAAAATCATTCGTGCCCGTCCCCATAGAACCAAAGACGGAAGACGATAAGAAAGCGGAAATGGACGACGATAAAAAGGACGATAAATGTACCGAAGAGATTCCAGATTGTACTGTAAAGCCAGCTGGGGAAGAGAAAGTGACCGAAGATAAGAAGGAACAAGGGAAGGCTATGAGGAAAGTTAAGAAGCCCCGTAAGAACAGGAAGGCTGGGAAGCAGGAACAGCGATGCTACTTTCCGATGTCTATGTCGATGCTCTATGGTCCGCTCTGTGGCAACTTGGAGCCGACGCCGCCAGTCTTTCCGCATAATGTAACGTTTAAGCAGGTAGGTTGATAAGTTGTTAAATGGATGTTTTGGAAAAACTTGCTTTGGTGCTCTCTTTTATTCTACTACTACAATTCCTACATAAATTCTTGAGAAGGAACTTCGAAATCTGCAAATTGTAGCAAAAGCGAGAATTTGTCACTGTCACTCTAATGAAGCCTTTGTTGGAGTGACAGAGACAAATACTCGAAATGTAAGAATTCCGAAGTTCCTGGTAGTAGGCCTGAAAAGTGGAACCCAACAGAGCAAATACTTCCTTGGACCTCCACTTTACAGAAAGTGACGGCCAATAATACCTACTATGTGTTGTGTTTTGGCTTGTGAATAAAATCGCCTGCTCTTTTGATCCCAACGTTCCCTCTTGTCCATTTTGGCGTTGAGATAGTAAGTCAACGTATTTTTAAAGTATCGGTATTATGCATGTGATACCTCTAGATGCTAGGCGTTCATATTCTACGGTATCTGCATACCACCGGGAACTTATATGCTACTATGTGAATAAAAAATAAACTTAAGATTTTCGCATTGTTCATTAACTAAATCGTAAACTTTATCGGTCGGTGATAAAACCCAAATGCGGCTCCAAACAAATGCTATTTTTAAACAATGTTAGTATTACTTATATTGTACTACCTATTGGTAGGAAATATAGAACTCACAATAGCAATAATCACTGAACTTCAGTGATCGGTTTTTTGGGTTCCCTAGCGGGATTTCGCGTATAAAAAAATGATAGGTGTGACTATAAATTTTTATTTAACACTATTATATTATAAACACAAGAGTATACTTTATGATATGAAACAGAAACATGGCAATATAATTAAAGTTTATTTTCAAGTTATTATAGGAGACCCGCCGGGAAGATCCAAAAAACCGATCACTGATCATCACCTTTTAAATATCATAAACAAGTTATACGATAGAGTAGTAGGTATAAAATATTGTAACAACACTCACCCGTCATTATTAAAAGTTTCAATTCTCGAAAGCATATCTTGAATAATTATGAAATCCCCTGGAACCGGAATCGTAATAGTACATTACTATAGAGGACGGGAAACGAAGGGTTAGAGGCCAAGTAGATATATCTGGCCGAAGGAACTGAGGCCAGATAGGGATACGCGGCCTGTAACCCTGTTTCTCGCCGAGATTTGTATAGTGCTTTTATCAAACTTGCCATGAAAACTGATTTCGCCGAACCATACTATTTCATTTGTAAATATACCAATAGTCAGCCTCTGTAGCCTAGTTGGTAGTGACCCTGCCTACGAAGCTGGAGGTTCCGGGTTCGAATCCCGGCGAGGGCATTCTCTGTGTATTTATTTATCACAAATGTTTGTTCCTTGGTCATGGCTGTCTATGTATTTAAGTATCTATATGTATCTGTCTATTATATATATCGTCGCCTGGTACAAACAGCAACACAGCTAGGTATACACTTCAGAAATTGGAAATATTGCATGAAAGAGAATCACACTTACAGTCACATGTCAGTTACATAGGAATATTGAGCCACTTGGCAAAGGATGCAATTTGGTCGTGTAATATTATGGGTTCGGTATTTTTCGTTAGTAGGCACGATCGCGACATTTCCGATGGTCCCCGATGATATGTCATCGAATCTTTTTTGCGTCAAAATTTCAGTATTTGAAAACTAGTTGACATAATAAAAATTCCTTCGTCTACGAAAATTAAGAATTAGCTATCGGCCATGATTAGACGCTAGATGTCGCTGTTCATTGTGGAAACTGGATAACGACAGTTCTTCATAGATTTGTCTAAAACCGTTCAGTAATTTAATCATGGTTTCTTCAAATCGGATTTCATGATTTATCTGACATTAATAGGCGAGGTATTTTTCCAAGTCAAGATATTTTTACAAAGAGCCATGTTTTTTTTTCTTTATGGGCTTCAGGGCGATGTTAATCGGGCAATTTTAAATTATTTTTTTCATTGACAGAGACAAATGCTATTGCTGTCTTTATTATAATTCATCACATCTCTTAGTTGACGTTAGTTGAATACTTATGTAACCTTTGTGGAAATATGGTAGATAGACGTTTGACAGTCTACCTATAATCCTTTAATCTGTCAGTAGCCATACAAATGTTTAATAGAGACTTGATAGTTTCTGGCTGAAATTCTAACTTTGAAAAAACATCTGACAGTGACAGCCGTTGAAAGGAAAATAAACGAAAATTTCTACATAGCAGCTTAGCAGTCAAATTACCGGCTCTGAAGTTAGATTGACGTCTCCAGGACTAAAGCGGATGTTATATATAACGTAACTATAGTAACGTCAGCTTCCGGAAAAATCGCGATAAATCATTGGTTAAACGTTTTTGTTATTACGTAACCATGGTAATGTCACCTTCTGAAGAAACCGCGAGCGATCATTGGTTAACCGTAGCAATGCCTGCCCCATTGGTCAGCAGAGTTCGGCCGAAGTCGTGATACTAGTCTCATAAGATTTCGGAACCCGATTTGTATTATTCGACCAAGTTGCGGACAGTGCGAACGATCAACATTCCCGTGTATTGTTTAATTTGAAGTTGATATAATATAACTATATTTATCTCTTTCATTTTCTCTCTGCTCTGTCTTTAATGGTCCGTTAGGAGTGTTGCTGTTTGTACCCACATCACAAGCCTTAATTGAGCTTACCGTGGGAATAGGTTGATTTGTGTAAGATGTCCCAAGATATTTATTTATTTATTTATTTATTATTTATAGTACAGTATCGTAAAACATAAAAAAAAACATTCGCGCCTAACTTTTTTTTATATCTGTTTGAGGTATTCTTTTACTTGGCGGTATAGACAGCAGTTCTAAGGTTATTTTTTTTTCTGTGGCTGAAAGACCTCGTGTCACAATTTGACGTTTCAAAACAAAAGACAGTCTATTTGCAGTCCTAGGTGTGAAATAAATACATGAAATCTCTTTACATATCATCTTAGCACATGACACTGGATACATAGTATTTCCGGGTTTAATTTAAAGTAAGTAACATGACATTCCGTAGCAAGTTTGAGAAAATGAAAGTTACCTGATATTATTTTCCAGGGCAACTACGTGCCCCGCGAAGACACGCCTCTGGGCTCCGAGAGCCCGCAGTTCGACCTCATCCTGTGCCTCTCCACCACCAAGTGGCTTCATCTGAACTGGGGCGACGCTGGACTGAAGCGCGCCTTCCGTCGCATGTTCGCCGACTTGCGTCCTGGCGGCAAGCTGGTCATAGAGGCTCAGAACTGGGCCAGTTATAAGCGCAAGAAGCGATTGACGGTGAGTACTGCCTTAATACTTAATATACAACTGTACACTACCTAATAGCTTCATCTGAACTGCGGCGACGCTGGACTGAAGCGGGCTTTCCGTCGCATGTTCGCCGACTTGCGTCCTGGCGGCAAGCTGGTCATAGAGGCTCAGAACTGGGCCAGTTATAAGCGCAAGAAGCGATTGACGGTGAGTAATGCTAATGCTTTAATACACTACTGTCCACCAACAAGTGGCTTCACCTCAACTGGGGTGATGCGACACTTAAGCGTGCCTTCCGTCGCCTGTTCGCCGACTTGCGTCCTGGCGGCAAGCTGGTCATAGAGGCTCAGAACTGAGCCAGTTATAAGCGGAAGAAACGATTGACGGTGAGTACTGCCTTAATACATAATATACAACTGGACAAGTGTACACCACCTAGTGGCTTCATCTGAACTGGGGTGATGCGACACAAGCGCGCCTTCCGTCGCATGTTCGCCGACTTGCGTCCTAGCGGCAAGCTGGTCATAGAGGCTCAGAACTGGGCCAGTTATAAGCGCAAGAAGCGATTGACGGTGAGTAATGCTAATGCCTTAATACACTACTGTCCACCAACAAGTGGCTTCACCTCAACTGGGGTGATACCAGATTGAAGCGAGTTTTTCGTCGCATGTTCGCCGACTTGCGTCCTGGCGGCAAGCTGGTCATAGACCCTCAGAACTGGGCCAGTGATTGACAGTGAGTATTATAGAATATTACCTAGTATACCATAAGATACCTACAAGTGACCGGAGATTAAGTGCGCTTTGACCTGAATGTTCGCCGACTTGCGTTCTAGCGACAAGCTGGTCGTGGAGGTTGAAAACTGTCAAGCGCTAAACGATTAATTGTGGAGTAGAATAGTACATTACGACACAAGTGCGAATTTCCTTTTTGCACGTGTCTCGTACGACGTTTTTTAGTACAGATGACCCTCTGAAGTTTTGGACCTTACGTAAAATGACCCACTTCTTGCACTAGAGCCTAAAAAAGGCACCATCTGTACTAAAAATCATAATTCAGACTATGTTTATTGTCACTTTCAGGTTGTTACCGCCTTGCGATTCATTTTGGAGTACAAATAGGGTTATTTTTATTCAGATTTAGTTTAAGGAGCTTCGAATAATTACAGAGTCCTGGTATCTAAGCGCTCTTCTTATCTTAGGCAGTAAAACTTGGCTCACAACGATAAGAAATGTGTGCACAATAACAAAAGTATAAGTTACCTAACTTTATTTAAGATAGATAAGATTACTTAGTTATCTAGAAAGTTAGTAAACATATTCCCACAACTTATTTTTAGGGTTCCGTAGTCTAGTCAACTATGAACACTTATTATTCTGCCATGTCTGTTTGTCCGTTTAAATTATAACAATTATTATAGTCCGTTTTTTAACATTAGAGAGAACATAAAAGAAGCACAAAGAGCACAAGGTCTTTTATTTGCGACATTTTGTGTCTGCACTGTATCTGCATCTTAAACAGCCATTAAAAAATACTAACACTTATTTTCGTAAATAAAATTGTAAAAATGTTTTCAATATTTATATTTAAATAATACTTACAGTAACATATTTATTTATTTTAAAAGGATTTATTTTAATCTGTGTTACTTTAAATTTCTTAATTCAGTTCCGGAAAGGTTGCATAATAAGAAATTTAAAAGCACAATAATATAAAAGCACAATAATATTCGGAATTATCGGCTCTGTTTTTTTAGCTGTAAGTACCTACATCTTTTTTGCCAAACTCCTCCAATCGCTAGGCCGATAATTGCAAAAATAAGGTCCACTATAAGAGTGTTACATTAGCAATACCACTACAAATTCAACTCCAACCTTTCTATTACAACAGTTGTATTGTAGAAGGATTGGAGTTGAATTTATGGTTCCGATGAAACAGTTACTATACCATCGGAACTCGAGCAGCTGCGATTACAAAACTAATTTAAACCACTATTTCCAGCAAACCATCTACGAGAACTTCAACGCCATCGAGATGGTCCCGCAGAAGTTCCGCGAGTTCCTGCTGTCGCCCGAGGTGGGGTTCAGCAAGTGCGCCGTGCTAGGGGTGCCGCAGCATGCCAGCAAGGGGTTCCGCCGGCCCATACAGCTGTATATCAAGGGAGACTTTACTCCGAGCAAGGTGAGATACTAAACTTTCAGGTCAGTTGAAGCAAATTCCTCAATTTTGCTGGTGGTAAAACCTCGTGCAGAGTCCGCCCGGATAGCTACCACCGTCTTACCCGTTAACCTGCCACTAAATAGCAGTGTTTGCACTGCTGTGTTTCAGTTTGGGGGTACGATAGCCGGTGTAATTACTGGCATATAGAGGCAATCCATTTAAGTCCTCAGGGTAGGCAGCGCATAGGCGATTTTTTTGTTCACTATGTCCATGGGCCTCAGTTCCTGCTTTCCATAAGGGGGGCTGAAAGCTCAGTTCTCTACCTTAGTCACATAAAAAAACAATAGAGCAGTGGTGCCAATAGGCTCGGTCAAAAAAGTAAATTCTCTTTAGTTCGTTACTTCGATTATTGAAACATAATTAGACACAAATTTTTTTTATCGACTAAAAATGTACAAAGGTGAAGTTCCGGAGTGGGGGCTCGTAACGTCACTACTAGGTAAAAATTGTACCTAGACGTGACGTCATGCTACATTTTGTTAGTTACATATAAGAAAACGAGTTAAATATTTTTTGGTAATTTTCCTGACAGATGTATAAAAGAAAGTAGTTGTCATCTCTCTTCTATAAAAACTGGCTCCGCGAAAGTCCAGTGGTGGCACTAATGTCTTCGGAATTGATTGGTCTTCTTGTCTTTTGCCATGGACACGGTGAATTCGTTACGGTTCTTTAAGTTCTGTAATGAAATCTATGAATAGAAAAAATAATGCCATTATTATTAAATCTAAAATGATAAAACAGGTAGGACCATGAGCTTTACGAGGTTAAGAGTTACACAACCGGTATCCAAAGGAAAATAACGAAATTATCCGTTTTTCAAAAGTCCAGGTTGGATTCCCGAGCGGAGTACACGTATTTTTGTAAGTGTATGAATGCAGTTTTTCTTTTTTTACTAAAATCGACGTCATGTTTTCCAAAACCTCTATATTGACCCATTTGGATCGAGCACCTTGCTGGGCTCGGATACCGGTTTTTACTCCATACAAAAAAACGGTTCGAATTTCGTTCTTTTTGTTCTTCGGTATATCAATTCTTTGTTAATGAAGTAATTTAAAAATACGACGTTGATAATTTCATAAGTACGAGTACTACATAAAGAAAATAAAACATTTTAAATATTGGGCTATTTCGAGGTTCTCGAAAAAAACCGGTTCCGAGCCAAGGCACCTTGTATAATGTTGAATACATTTACCGATCACGTTCCAGGCCCGCTGGTCGGACGCATACGCGCCGTCGTCGGCGCACCGGCCCGAGACGGCGCCGGCGCGGCGCACGGTGTACGCGCCGGTGGCGCCGGCGTGGCGGCCCAGCGACGAGCCCAGCGTCGGCGCCGCCACGCCCTTCTCGCCCAACCTCGACTGCTGCGCCGACGACTCGCCTTTCTACAACCCGCGCAGCGATTCCTACGCGCCTAGCTACCAACCGCCGAGGCCCACCGTTTACGCCACGCTGCCGTCGCCGCGGGGCGACCCGGCTGTCGTGGCAGTGTCTCCCGCTTCGCCTGCGACATCTGAGCCCGCCGAACCCGACCCCGCTTGCGCGCGCTTCCCCGACTAAGTCCCGCCACAAGCGGGGCGGGCATGTTAAACAAATGCAAACGTAGACGCGTGGTCTAAGCGCACAATATTCAAATCCCTTGGACGCTAGCCACACCGCTTCCCGCCTCGCCGGGAGCGCCGCTCGACGCTCGCCATTAACTGAATGCTACGCAACCTTCCACTCCATTAACGCCACCGGCTACTGGATAGTAGCACTTTGCCAGCGATGAATATGAAACGGAGCTATGAATCCCTGGTCTATGGTTGCTTTATTAGCAAGCGCAGCGACTCGTACGCGCCCAGCTACCAGCCGCCAAGGCCCACCGTGTACGCCACGCTGCCGTCGCCGCGCGGAGACCCGGCTGTCGTCGCCGTGTCTCCCGCTTCGCCTGCGACCTCCGAGCCCGCCGAACCCGACCCCGCTTGCGCGCGCTTCCCCGAATAAGTCCCGCCTGACGTGTGGTATCGATCGACGACGGTATCGATATATTAGCAGCGCAGGTTCACCAAGGACCGATATAGGTATAAATCCTGGTCCAGAGAGCAATATAAACCAACACGCACGTGTGCGTAAACCTCAATTTCAGATTTGACATTTTTTTGACGTGGCGTCTGAGTGACAGTGTTTGTATTTGACGTGGGGACAAAAAGGTTAAACAAATGCAAACGTAGACGCGTGGTCTAAGTGCACAATATTCAAATCCCTTGGACGCTCGCCACACCGCTGTTTGCCCCGCCCGCCACGCCCTTCTCGCCCAACCTCGACTGCTGCGCCGACGACTCGCCTTTCTACAACCCGCGCAGCGACTCCTACGCGCCTAGTTACCAGCCGCCGCGGCCCACCGTTTACGCGACGCTGCCGTCGCCGCGCGGTGACCCGGCTGTCGTGGCTGTGTCTCCCGCTTCGCCTGCGACGTCTGAGCCCGCCGAACCCGACCCCGCCTGCGCGCGCTTCCCCGACTAAGTCCCGCCTGACGTGTGGTATCGATCGACGATGGTATCGATATATTAGCAGCGCAGGTTCACCAAGGACCGATATAGGTATAAATCCTGGTCCAGAGAGCAATATAAACCAACTCGCACGTGTGCGTAAAGCTCAATTTCAGATTTGACATTTTTTTGACGTGGCGTCTGAGTGATAGCTTTTGACGTGGGGGCAAAAAGGTTAAACAAATGCAAGCGTAGACGCGTGGTCTATGTGCACAATATTCAAATCCCTTGGACGTTCGCCACACCGCTGTTTGCCCCGCCCGCCACGCCCTTCTCGCCCAACCTCGACTGCTGCGCCGACGACTCGCCCTTCTACAACCCGCGCAGCGACTCCTACGCGCCTAGTTACCAGCCGCCGCGGCCCACCGTTTACGCCACGCTGCCGTCGCCGCGGGGCGACCCGGCTGTCGTGGCCGTGTCTCCCGCTTCGCCTGCAACTTCTGAGCCCGCCGAACCCGACCCCGCTTGCGCGCGCTTCCCCGACTAAGTCCCGCCACATGGCGGGGCGGGCATGTTAAACAAATGCAAACGTATGCGCGTGGTTGAGTGCAGGATATCCAAATCCCTTGAACTTCGTATCCACTAGAGGCAGCTTCGGGTCGAGCGGCCTCGACTTGAAGCAAATAGCCTCAGTTTGAGGTTGCTCGCTATGAGGCAACAGCTACGGATCAGCTCGAGGTGTGTCGCCTCAGCTTGATCCGCCCGCGGCGCACTGCGCAGTTAAAAGCCAATAAGCGTCTTCACTAACCACACGGCTCGGACTGAGGCGCCTTTGAGCACGGCACAGACACCAACAAAATATGGCTCGGCTCGCGGCGACGAATTTGTCTCGCGTCGCGGCGTGCCTCAGGTTGAGGCAGCGTCTTCATTTGCGCAGCCTTGGAATGAGGTACCCGAGGCTGCCTCTAGTGGATACGCGGCTTTGGACGCTCGATGCTCGCCACTCGGGCCTTACACGAACTGAATGCTACGCGACCTTCCGCCCGCCTTCCACTCCATTAACGCCGCCGGCATGCTACTGGATAGTAGCACTTTGCCAGCGTTGAACATGAAACGGAGCGATTAATCCCTGGTCTATGGTTGCTAAAGATCAGGACAATGGATTTAAAATTTCTAATTATTTATTGATTTGAATTCAATACCTATTGTACGGATCCTTATCGAACTCAGACGAAGAATTGATGCTCACGATGGACATGGATGGATCATGGATTACTATCGCGAGAGCGACGATCGTAGGAACTTGACAGTTCTCGACTTCGGTATAGATATTGTGTAGCGATTGAAGTAGTCAAATAGTTCCGTATCCCGTACTAAATCTATACAAAACTATTTGGCCGCTACAGAATGTTTAACAGCGACCCGACGGAAATATTATCTACAAACCTGGTTCAATGGAAAGTGCATTCCAGCGAGGTTCGCAGATAATTCCGATGGGTAGTAAAGACGTATGTTCGGAAACCGAAAAATTCGAGGATATCTTCGGGTGACAACCAAACATACAATGAAAACTGTTACTACTCTTTCCAACCGCATAATATGTCAGTATTGAATTAAAACTAATACGAGCGTTTTTTCAAGTACATAAGTATTTAGTGGTTGTCAGCCGACGATATGTTTCCCGCAATACTTGTCCTGACGAAGTTGAGTGAATTCGGTAATTATAAACACGCCGGACGATTTTATGAAAGTTCGTCCTAACATAGACATGTGACGTAGTGGTGTAGTGGAAATTTTATATCCGTAGTCCCCACATGTCCACAAAAGGAAAAAAATGACATCGTTCCATTATCCTTTACGTCGCTAGCGATCCGTATTGCAAAACATTTGACCTCGAATATACCCACGATTTTAACTTCTTAACTGCCATGAATATTTAAATTCATCACAATTTTATTGACAACTTTATAACGTCGAATGAATTTTAAAGTAATAGTAACGTCATACATAAATTTTGGCGATCAAGAGGTTAAGACGTCTGCGGAGTTATACAGGGTGTAAGTCTAATATGGGCGAAGCTCTTAACGGGTGTTAGTTTACGACATATTAAGTACATTAAAATAACTTTTACTTAAAATTAGAGCAACAAAATTTTCCATACAATAAATTCGGCGCGAAAGAGCAACATACGCGAGTTAAACACTCGTTGACAGCTAATTTCAAAAGCAGATGACATAACTGCCATATCAACAATAACAAATGTTCGTACCTACATTCCTGCTCCGATAGTCTTAAAAAAATTCTTTGGGGTCATAATTAAGAGTAACTTTAAAAAAACCTTGTAATCCATGATTACACTAATGAATCCCATGCCTGGTTTAATTGATCGCCCGTATTAGATTTACACACTGTATTGAGGATCTCCTCAAACCTATCGACGCTTTCACATTTTTAAGGCAAATCGCGCCGTTTCACCGTCGATCGGTGTCGCCAGAGTTGTTTCTTTTTCACTATTATTGCGTAGTAATGAAGGTTTTCATAAATGGATTTAGCCGAATTCGCGTCTATAGATTTGGAGACACTTTAAACCGGAAACAACCGGTCATTTAAGTTTCACTCGGCTGATTAGTACCGACAGTCTGCACGTTAAAAAGTGCAACAGTCGGTCGCTTAGCCGTGTGACTGATCCGTCTAATACGTTATAAGCACTAAATGTGATTTTATCGACTACTGTACGGTCCGCCACTGGATTTTAAAACTGGACTTTGGAGACGTACTACACTGGTCGATGAAAGAATACGCAAGCAGTATCTTTCATTTTCTTGGGCCTTTACTTTGAGTAATAATTAATAATTGATGTCACTTCTCCCTAGAACTCGGGAGTCGTCTCAAATCGATATCGAATTTGAAGGCCGTGACATAGAATTTCGTGGTTGTAAAATTCCGTTGTTCATTTTATCAAAAACAAATGAGTGTCGAGTAAAAAATAGTCTGAAAAAGATGACAGCATTTATCTTTTTATTTTATCCAGTGACAAAAGATCAATGCTGCAACACGAACTTCTTTGTCCAGTGTTAAATCAAAATATAATGCACACATTAGTAATAGATTCTATATTATTTTACGCCAAGTAAGTCTGAACTTTTCCTCTTGGATGTGTAAATGAGCATTGAGCAGCATAGGTATTATGTAGATGTTTACTCCGTACCATAAAGTACAGTTGTATAGATCAGTAATCGTCTCAGTGTACTCGGCCAGAGTTAATAATTGTCGTATCACAAATGATAGGACTTTTGAGCAATGAAATTGTCGTTCTAGTAACACTCGTTGGCGGTTAGACCGCTTACTTCCTGAGATCTATTTGAGCGACTAACGAGATGAATTTTGTTAAATATATAGTATATAATAATTAATATATACGTGGTGATAACGTTCGTTACTCGCTCAATAGGCTGATCGGTTTATAAGTTTTGATGTAAATATCGCTGTAGATTCCCTAGGATTATGTTTCAGTTGATAAAAGTATTTTATATTATACTCGTAACGTTTTAATCTATAAATCGTTTTATTTCAATAACCTTTGTTTATATTAGAAATACAAATATTTCGTGTACTTCCAGATATGTTCCAGACAATATGTGTCTGGACAGAAGGAGTTTAATAGATCTAACTGAGGAATGTTAGAATACCATTGCTGCCCCGTAAGCATAAATGCAGTAACTAGTTTTGAAGTGTCAATCAATTGTTTACTTTATTCAACTGCAAATTATGTTCTGGTATTAACTAACATTTTAAAACTAGTTACTGCGTGTATGCTTACGGGGGCAGATTGATTATGCTGCAAGGGAGCCATTATAATATATTTCTGAGTGTAATGAGGAAATTAAGTTTAACGCCCAAGATGAATACGTTTGTATACCTACATTTAAAAAACATGGAAGTTTATATTTCAGAAAAAGTACAATTTATCCACTAGAGAGAAAAGTAATTATTAGATACAATTTTCACTTCTTTGTGATTTGAAATTCGAATCTATGCGGGGGTGGACGTGTCTTTTCTGCATGTAGTACTATTAAATTATTCTGTGACGTTCACTGTCACCTGGTGGCATTATAGGCCGATGATGATGTAGTTCATTTTAGGCATCGCGATGTACGCCGGGCTTTGCAGTCACTTGATATCCGAAAAGCCAGTGGTCCTGACGGTATCCCAGCGATTGTACTCAAGAAATGTGCAGCAGAGTTGTCTCCGGTATTGACGCGCCTCTTTAGTCTTTCGTACTCGTCTGGTAGCATTCCGGAAGCTTGGAAAGAGGCTAATGTGCAGCCGGTCCCCAAAAAGGGTGACCGTTCAGACCCATCTAACTACCGCCCCATTGCTGTAACCTCAGTGTTGTGCAAAGTGATGGAGCGGATCATGAACGACCAGTTGATCCGTTACCTAGAGGATCACTCTCTTTTGTATGATCGACAGTATGGCTTTAGGCCGAAAAGATCAACGGGTGATCTTCTAGCGTATGTCACGCACCTCTGGGGGGAGGCAATCGACAAACACGGCGAGGCCCTGGCGATCAGTCTTGACATCGCCAAGGCTTTTGATCGGGTTTGGCACAAAGCTCTTCTCTCCAAGCTCCCTGCGTATGGCCTGCCTGCCCAGCTATGCAAATGGATTGCTGACTTCCTGCATGAGCGCAGAATCCGTGTCCTGGTTGACGGATGTGATTCGCGGTTCATGACAGTGAATGCTGGCGTCCCTCAGGGCTCCGTCTTATCGCCTACCCTCTTTCTTCTGCATATCAATGACTTACTTCCTTTAGGAAACATTCATTGTTATGCAGATGACAGTACGGTCCATGGGCGTTATCTCGGTCGGCCTGGGGCAAGCAGGGCAGAAGTTGGCGACAAACGTGTGGATCTTGTCGTTGAGCTCGATCGGGTTCTGGAACTTATTTGCAAATGGGGTTCCGTTAACCTGGTCGAGTTCAACGCCAAAAAGACTCAAGTGTGCGCTTTCTCCACCAAAACGTCTTCCTTCCACCCAGTTCCAACTCTTCAGAACACTCCTCTTGGTTTACGAGATAGCCTGAATATGCTTGGCATGGATATACGCTGCAATCTAAATCAAAATAAATACATCGAGTCATTAATTACCACGGCATCAAAAAAGCTGGGCATCCTGAATAGGGTGCGTCGGTTCTTTGCGCCCGACCAGCTTTGTCTTCTTTATAAGACACAAGTTCGGTCTTGCGTGGAGTACTGCTCTCATCTTTGGGATGGGTCCGCCCAATACCTACTCGATGCTCTCGATAGGATGCAGCGGCGGGCAGTTCGTATTATAGGCGACTCTAAGGTTACCAGGCACCTTGAACCCCTTCAACTACGTAGGGACATTGGTTCTCTGAGTGTTTTTTATCGCCTGTACCATGGTGAGTGTTCTGAAGAGTTATTTTCCCTCATCCCGCCCTCCCCTTTCCGTTATAAAACCACACGTGCCGGTTTGCGGTGTCACTCCTTCACCGTGGAAAATATTCCCACACGTACTAAGAAATTCGGCAATTCCTTCATATGCCGGACTATTAAAAAGTGGAATTCTTTACCGGCACATGTGTTTCCGCATACCTTTAAGTTGGGACCCTTTAAACGAAGCGTGAAGAAGCATCTAGCGGGCCAGCAAGGCGGTGGCAACTAACAGGTTACTGTTTGTCTCCTGTTCGTTGCCGCCGCGATTTGGGCTCTACTTTTCACTTACGATCAGGTGGAGTGGAGCCACTTTGTTGTGCCAACATAAAAAAAAAAAATACAGTAACAGGAACACCTAGAAACAGTACGTATCTCATTGGCAAATTAGTGTCGTCTTAATTTGATTCTATACTGGAATCCCTAACTTTCAATGTTTGGGTGTACGAATACATCAGGCTCCAAGTTTTGCACTCATAGTTTCGATCACGGGCTATGAGCTATTCCAATCACTTGGATTAGGAACTGTAGGCTTACAATGGTCCCGTGTAATTGTTTGTCGTCACATTCTAATAATGTATGCGAGTGAGAAAGTGGCGCATAGCAGGATAAACTGTAAAAGCGAAACCATCGTAAGCCAATGACATGCGATTGTGTGCCTTATCCTTGGTAATCTTGAGTGATTTCGTGGGTAACGAGAGGCGGATAATTAAGCATTGTCTCATCTTACGGCTTCAATCCCAAATGCCTTGTTACACGTTACACTTTGCTCAATAAGTACTTACGAGAGACGACGAACAAATACCCTAATATAATATATTTATGTATATTGATCACTACAACTAGAATCAACCATTGTACTTAACTTAGTAACAGTTGAAAATCGTAACATGTCTCGTCGTCACGTATTATGAGCTAAGAGATAGGTACAGACGAGTGCATTAATATATAGACACATTTGTAAGGGATCAGTATGGAGAAGTTTATACATATTAATGCCCTTGACTGTACCTAGTTACGCTAACACGCGTGCTTTTGTTAGTATTTTCATGTTAGGCATGGGTTATTTTGAACTCAATAATTCGCGCGAAACCAGACTGAAACGATCTATGTATATCTATTTATATTTAAAATGTTAGGTTTATCTTACTCTTGTGTTCATGCTTTCTCGCCGGTGACATATGTTTGTTTTGTTCGATTTTTACCGTTTATCGTTCAGTGTCATTTTCGCACTAGCATACGTGTCAGAACGTGACGGCAACGCTGAGAAATAATAAAATTTATCATTTCGTAATTTATCATGGTAGGTCTATGGCGTTTTGCACCCGCTTAGCAGCATTCGACGTCAACTTAATTAATATGTATTTGTTTGTTTGCGAATAAAAAACAACATTACCTATTTACGTACCTACTGCGTAGTCCATTATTTGTAAGCCTAAACGCCTACAAAGCCTTAAAATAACTCGAAGCACTTTCTCTAGCTAATAATAACGGCAGAAAATGTAGATCTAATATCGTAGACATAAATTTATGGCTCGTAAATTAACTGCGCTAAATGAGCGGCGGATTTTTAATTCAACTTGGTTAAGTTACATCAAAAATAATGCCTTGACGGCTTTTTACTTTTGCAGATAAATTTTAAGAGGACTAAGGACATGAACCTATGTTCAGATAATATGTATCGCGGTCAAGTGGTTGGTATTTAAATATGAGCGTACAGGCCGATAAATAAGGACAACTGAGAAGAGCTCAACAATCGTAACGAAATTTTGGAAATTATCTCTTAGCTCTCCGAATCGCTAAACTGGCCTGCTACCGCGAACATCGAAGTTCGCAAATTTCGGGGATTTTTCTCTGTCACTCTAATGACGCCTTCGTTGGAGTGACAAAGACAAATCCCCGCAATTTGCGAACTTCGATGTTCGCAGTAGCAGGCCTGAAGTGGCAATGGGCGGGGCACATTGCACGTAGTACCAATGGTCGTTGGGCGGAAAGGTTCTCGAGTGGCGGCCACGTACCGGAAGGCGCAGCTTGGGTAGGCCCCCCACATGGAGGACTGATGACCTGGTGAACGTCGCAGGAGTCCGCTGGATGCGGGTGGTGCTTGACCGGTCATTGTGGCAATCTTTGGATGTCATGTTCAGCAGTGGACGTCTTTCGGCTGATATGATGATGATGATGGTAAAATATAAGAATAAAATAGGTAACTACTGAGACTAGACAAGTCGTATTCGTGTAGGAAATGTATAAAGCGTGCGGTTTGTTTGTGCGTTAATCGCATCTTTGGGCTGCGTAATGCGTTAGAGACCGTAAAAAACAAACGCGGGGGATTAGCTCCTCTAAATAGAAATATATAGAGGAGCTTCGCCTGCCAACAAACCATGCTGTGGTTTGGCAGAAGAAATTATGTAAACTTATTTGTAAGCATTATATCTGAATAAACGTTTTTTTTTTTTTTTTTTTTTTTTAACAAACAAAACAACCGCGCGTTTTAATCATATAGTAGGTACATTAACATTAGTACAGTAGCTCGCGGTGAGACCAGTGCCTATAGAGGCCGGGACGAAAGGGGTTGCCGGCCGTAGACATATAGAGAACCAAACAAAGGATAAGCGCTCCCGTGTAAATAAAAGAGATAATACTTATTGATAGATAAAAACTTAATTTAATTTCCACAACTTACATGGTAGGTATAAAAACAAATAAATTAATTCTAGTCCATACTCTTCTTTTGTCTTTTCTTTTTGGTCTTTTCTTCATATGGGAGCGCCTACCTTTTGTTCGTTTCTCTAGAAGTTCTCTAGTCAATAGCTCATACATAGCTTACTCGCTTGCGGTGCGGTGGGACCAGTGCTGGAAGTGCCTAAACAAAAATAGTTCCATGTAGATATTTGGTTCGGTCCATACTTTAGGCTGATTAATATCATATTAATCAGCCTAAAATTTGGATCATGTCCTCTCCTATTGGTTCACAACCAGAGATCGGACAAATGTGCGTCATTGTTGGCAATAATATGGACATGACTTTAAAGTTGATTAAATAAGTAATTAAACAAATATTTTATTGAAATTTTATTTCGGTGACTATATACCTACTAAGGTTTTCATAGTTATCGGTGTTAAATAGGTAATTTTCTGAAAATGATTAAATGATTCATTATTTAATCCACTTTGGAGATATGTCCACATTATTGCGAATAATAACGCAAATTTGTCCGATCTCTGTCATAAGTGTCATAACTCAATCAACTATTTGCCCTAAGACTAATCGGTAAAGGTTCCTAGATACCTATAGTTCCTTCTTATCTGTTTCCAGTCGGCCCTGTTTTATGTACAAATACCTACCTACCTAAGTATTTATAAGGCTTGTCCACGAAATAAAGTAGCCATTGCTGTACAATTCTTGTTTTTTGTATGAGACCATACCTTAGTATGGGCGTTATTACAAAGAAGGGTTCTTTGCCTATCCTCTTGGACGCTGTGGTTGATATTTATATCAATTTCTCCATGACTTTTATTTAAACTTCTGGATTAAAGTAATGTTTCTTCTTATTTTACCATTTTGGGTCATTTAGTTTCCCAATGGGTCTTAACGAAATTACAATAGCGATACTATAATAAACTATAAATGTCGTGTCTTCAATTTTTATTAATTATTTCAAGACTAACATTGTTGAAATCGTCTCGGAAGTTCGCATTTTTTTGGGCGTGAACTTTTGCATTAAGTACGCATTATCTGAAGCTATTTTGATGTTGACTTTTCAGCGAATGCTTTTGGATATTGGATTGTTAAACATAAAACTGAAGAATCAATTTACAGTCCCATGGCTGTTAAAACTACATGGGACTATTGTGTAACAGTAGAGACTGATTTTACGATGGCTACTTTATTTCGTGAACAAGCTTTACGAGCCATGCGACACATGGCTCGTAATAATAATATCGATAGCGGCGATTGGTGGGTTTACTAGTGACCCCGGAAGGCCTCGCCTGTCTGTAGGATGTCGTGTTAAAGCCCCTATATTTTATAACCGTTGGCGGTATCTAAAGTACAGATAGTTTGATGCCCCCTAGATAATACCGTTGCGTCTAAAAGAATATCCGGGCGAGAGTTTAATAGAGGATCGTCGAGAAAATGTGGCTTTAGGTACACAGAAAATATTGTATACTGTTCGTCGGTAGAAAACAAAAAAAGTGAAACCAAATATTTGACTGTTGATTTTGACTATTTGCATTTGACGTGTGACACATAGGTACCCATGAAACACGTTTGTAGATTATTTTTACGTTAATACTGATAATTAACTATGTGAACTCAAGGTTTAAACTTTCATTTCTAGTTGGTGATCAGCAAGATTGTGTTCTGAAAGTGGATGATATGAAATAATGCAAGTTTTTAGGTTTGTTTAGATTTTTTTGTTTTCTTCTGACGAACAGTGGTCAACTGTATATGTATTAAGTTAATTGTAAAAATATGTTGAAGACAAAATATCTCTTAGTGACTAACGTGACTATAAGTACTACGTACCTTTAGAATAGTTAAATTTGGAATTTGAAGCTTTATGTGTTTTTTTTAATTTATGCGTGTAATTTAAAATCCTAAATGTTGGTTTAGGTCGCTAGCAATAATGTAAAGATAATCTTCATAAATTCTGTTATTTGTACCTACAATAGTGTTCGAATTGTCAGACTACTCCCTCTGCCAGATATAGGTATATTATAGATTAGGTAGGTAAGCAGAGTTTGTTGGGAGAGATGAATTTTAAAATTTTACAGCGTAGGTAAGTACGTACCATTCTTGTGGTTTCTTATACTGACGAAACGATTTTTTGCTTAATGCAATACTTGGCTTGTGTCTTTTCCCTGGAGGGAAAAGTTTCTGCTTTATTCAAACAAAACAGACATTGCTGGCGATCAGTAAATTTAAAGAGATAATATATCATGTCTATGTGTAATAGGTAAGTACAAATTGGGATTTCTTTGAGCATTCTTTTTTGGACACCTTGTTCTATATATACCAGGATATCCATAAATTAGTACATCTCTCGCTCTGTTTAGCTTTTTAACATAAATTCTTAAATCTTAGTAGATGCACTTCAAATTATCTTACTTATCTTTGAAGGATGAATAAGTAGAGTAGAGATTACTTGTTTTTACGGAGTTTGACCCTGTATTCCCTCTGTAGCCTAGTTGGTAGTGACCCTGCCTACGAAGCTGGAGGTTCCGGGTTCGAATCCCGGCGAGGGCATTCTTTGTGTATTTATTTATCACAAATGTTTGTTCCTTGGTCGTGGCTGTGTATGTATCTAAGTATCTATACGTATCTATCTATTATATATATCGTCGCCTGGTACCCATATCACAAGCCTTAATTGAGCTTACCGTGGGACTAGGTTGATTTGTGTAAGATGTCCCAAAATATTTATTTATTTATTTATTCCCCAAAAAAGCTATTTTATATATCTCGACGGATCATGCGTTGATCTTTTCAATGGAACAGCTAATTTGTTCATTTCTGGGCTGATCATACATCAATAAAACAGTAAATGAAAGGTGTAACATAAAAATATTGTCTATGATTTGTACTTGATGGTACCTATGTATTACTATAAGTACTGAAATCAAGTATTGATTCTCGGTCGCTCGCGTGCTAACTATGCCCAAGAGGCATATTAAAATTTTAAATTCGTAATATTTTATTTCGATGCTCTCACTCTACTACCTACGGCCGTAGGCATGAGATAACTACTCGAAAAACAAACGTTGACACTGCTTACAATTGTTCCAATTGGTAACGTTAGCCCACTAGGACCATGACAAAATGATAAGTAGTAAGTAAGAAAGTACAATTATGTGATCTGATGAATAATGTCACTTTCATGGTCCCCGAGTGGCCTAAGGTTCTAATAAAATTGGTTGACCGTACTTACGTTCTGATCAATAAAACTTGTTCACGAATAAAAGTAGAAAGAGTGCTAGTTTTACTTGAAAACCAACCTGTCAACAGGAATAAATTGATTTATACAAATCAGAATCGCTAAAGCAATATTTCTTTTGCGCAAATTACGAATAAGTACTTACAAAGAAATAAGAAAAATATTTCCTCTGCTGCCATGTTTGCTAAAGTTAGGTACAAATTTAATTTATTTTTAGTGTGTTACCGCTGATAATAATTTCGGGGTTATTGTAGTAAAGGTGCTTCAATTTATATACAAAAATCATTAGTATGGATATAACGCTCGCCACCGACTGGGCGCTCATCCTCACACCTTGCAACCTAAATGGTCGCGCACCGTGCGGTTTCAGAGGAACTTCCTCCCGCGGACGGTCCGTCTGTGGAATGAGCTCCGTGCCGAGGTTTTCCCGATGGATTACAGTATGGGGTTCTTCAAAAGAGGAGTGTACAAGTTCTTATTGTGTCGACTACGCGCATGTGACACCCCGGGGGTTGCAGGCGCCCATAGGCTACGGTGACTGCTTTCCATCAGGCGGGCCGTATGCTTGTTTGCCACCACCGTGGTATAAAACAAAAAAAAAGACGAAACTGTAAGGGCTTCACTTTTGCTATTTTGGTTACGGAATTCTAAAAATGCGACTATTTAATTTAGAATAGTGATTTTCGCTAAATGATTATAAAACTTTGAACTTGATAAAGCTAATGAGTAGTCGATGGAAATGGTGAGTTCGGTTATACTGGAACATAGAATATACCATGGTTACCCGACAAGTCACGACGGTCAAACTCCGGTAGCTTATTTGGTTATTACTACAAGACCGAAGTTCCAGAATGTTGTTGGGATTTATCTCGAGGCGGCGAATTCTTTAATTTAAAAGTTGCACGGCCAGTACAGGCACTATAAACCACTCCTATACGAAGGTATACCTCCGTCGCACGGTTGTAGATAAAGTCGTAAAGAAGGAAAGTAACTCTGCATGCACGTCTGGACTTTAGTACTACTTTCCGCTACTTTATGAGAAAAACCTAGATATTAATCCAGATAAACGAGGAAACTTTACTGCGAATACGATTTCGCGACAATTTTCGCCCGAATCATCCACGGATACCAGCAAATAAGTAGCTCATAAAACCGGTGATTCGCAATATTCCTTGGTAAATTCGAATTGTAGGGATTGCTTGCCGAACATAGCAGCTGATTCAGTCCTCCAACTTCTAAGTTTGATTTTGTTGACTTCAGAGGGTGCGTGATTAATTGGAATTTCTTGATTAAATGTTTAAAGAATACTTTAGTTCGCGGTTTACCCATTTTCTGTAGAGTTGTTTTAAATTACTCGTTCGAATTGTAATAGTCGGTAGGAAAGAGTGTAACAGAATTATTAAACCTGTGTATACGTATAGGTATCTATTTACTTTACTATACATTATATAACAAGTAGGGAAGAAGTATCTCTACTATACTATATATATATCTATTTAATTTACATATTTGTAATATAGAACTGTCTACTAATTATGAAAGAAAATAATAATTTAGAGATTTTAGTGTCATATCACGTTTTTAGTTCGACGTTAGACTCGAGAGTCATTATCGGGTGCGCCAAAGTATTTATAAAATTGCAACTTAGATTATTGGAACTCCGAAAATTTTTCTTATACAATTTAACTTCATAATGATCGGTATTTAGAATAATCTTTGTTCATAATCATCATCACATAGAATTATTTATGTTCATAATATTGTTTTTCATACATATTTTTAGTACTAACTTTTATGTTTATATAATTTTTCACTATACTTATTTTATGCTATATATTCTAATGTTATAGGTATTTATTTTTATCTGTACTAGTTTTATGTATGAATTATTTTTGTTTGATTAAATATAAATCGTACTATTACTGTAAACTAGCTACCTGCACAAATCAGGTTGTGGCAGAGTAGGTACTGTACTAAACGGGTTCCCTCTAAACTTTTTTTGTCCGAAACGCTTAGGACATAACAGACTTGGTATAATCTATTTTGGCATCAACTTAATGAGACAGAAACATCACTTGGCTTAAATAATAATATTTCGAATATTATTTTGGCCGAAACTATCTTGGCATATCATTAATTACGCCGAGTGTTATAAGACAGAAATTAGATTTGCATTTTTTTTTTGGGCACGTAGCCACATGTTCGAAACTTGCCTTTTTCGTCAGGCAGAATTTGCTGTGAGGGTGAAAATTTCTGCAGTGAGCGAGCGAAGCGAGCGAACAAAACCTTCCGGGGCAGATCCGACTCGGATTGGTTAGGTTAGAAGACTAAGGCGGGAGCTTTGCTCCCGCCTTAGTCTTCGAGGTTATTTTTTTTTTAGAAACCTAGAAAGTACTCAGCTCAGTAACACAGTAAGTAACGTATAGAATATTACTACTACCTCGATTATATTGAGAGGTTGTAATTATTCCTTCTCTGTTATGCTAAAACAAACTATGCCGATACTTTTTATGCACATCCAGATTATGCCTCATCATAAATAGGAGCATCGAAATTATGCTCGAATAATATTCGAACAACTCGAAATCTGCCACAAAGAAATATGCTAAAGTTGAGTATGTCACAACAGTTTCTGCACAAAGCCCATTATGACTACATAGTTTATGTTATTCATAAAAGAATTATACCACAACAGAGTGAACCTAATGGGAAAATGTTTATAAATAAACAATTTATTTCAAATAACTTTATGAGTATAGATTAATCTACTTGACGACTTTAGGAGGATAAAATTTCGAAATAAAACTCGTTATGAACATTGTAGGTAGAAGTATAATTTTTAGTAAGAAAAAAAGTATGAGAAAAATTTTTCGGAGTAATGATGATTATGAGTAAAAAACGGTATTAGTAAAAATATTCGAAGAAAAAATTGTATAAGTGCCAATATGGACCCGTCATTATCTCTTTCCTCCCTCTGATAAAACCTGCAAACAGATTCACCACTTCTGTCTGTTTATAAATTATGGCTACGGAACCCTTAAATATCAATATACTTACTTGAATAAAATAAATATGCTTGGTATCATACTTACACAAGTTAAATGTCCGTGGGCTTTGTTTCGCTAAGCTCGAACGATTGTCGAATACTACCTTTACCATGAGAGCTGAGGGTTGGTACCTACTAAAACTGGGTAATGTAAACATAATCACCAAGCAAAAGACGTCTGTCACCAATGTAATTGGAAATTAGAATTTTCTTTTCAGGGTTTATTTTATAGTGGTACAAATTTGGAAATGGGAACATCCTCCTTCTTTGAAGTCAGTTAAAAATAGATACAATAGAAAGCATTATGGTAGAACGTTTGGTAATTCTAGATGCTTCGGAAACAATGACTATTGACTATCGTCACAATATGGTAAGGGAACAGAACATGACATGACACGTCCGGGTGTTTTAGTAACTCCTTATAAAAGCAACAAGAAGGCTTCATCTGAACTAGGGCGACGCTGGACAGAAGCGGGCTTTCCGTCGCATGTTCGCCGACTTGCGTCCTGGCGGCAAGCTGGTCATAGAGGCGCAGAACTGGGCCAGTTATAAGCGCAAGAAACGATTGACGGTGAGTAATGCTAATGGTTTAATACACTACTGTCCGCCAACAAGTGGCTTCACCTCAACTGGGGTGACGCTGGACTGAAGCGGGCCTTCCGTCGCATGTTCGCCGACTTGCGTCCTGGCGGCAAGCTGGTCATCGAGGCTCAGAACTGGGCCAGTTATAAGCGCAAGAAACGATTGACGGTGAGTAATGCTAATGCCTTAATACACTACTGTCCACCAACAAGTGGCTTCATCTGAACTGGGGCGACGCTGGACTGAAGCGGGCTTTCCGTCGCATGTTCGCAGACTTGCGTCCTGGCGGCAAGCTGGTCATAGAGGCGCAGAACTGGGCCAGTTATAAGCGCAAGAAACGATTGACGGTGAGTAATGCTAATGGTTTAATACACTACTGTCCGCCAACAAGTGGCTTCACCTCAACTGGGGTGATGCGAGACTTAAGCGAGCCTTCCGTCGCATGTTCGCCGACTTGCGTCCTGGCGGCAAGCTGGTCATAGAGGCTCAGAACTGGGCCAGTTATAAGCGCAAGAAGCGATTGACGGTGAGTACTGCCTTAATACTTAATATACAACTGTACGCCACATGTGGCTTCATCTGAACGGGGCGCCGCTGAAATGAAGCGAGCTTTCCGTCGCATGTTCGCCGACTTGCGTCCTGGCGGCAAGCTGGTCATAAAGGCTCAGAACTGGGCCAGTTATAAGCGCAAGAAGCGATTGACGGTGAGTACTGCCTTAATACTTAATATACAACTGTACGCCACATGTGGCTTCATCTGAACGGGGCGACGCTGAACTGAAGCGAGCTTTCGTCGCATGTTCGTTGCCTTGTCCTGGCGATAAGCTGGTGATAGAGGCTCAGAACTGGGCCAGTTATAAGCGCAAGAAACGATTGACGGTGAGTACTGCCTTAATACATAATATACAAATGTACACAACCTAATGGCTTCATCTGAACTGCGGCGACGCTGGACTGAAGCATGCTTTTCGTTGCATGTTCGCCGACTTGCGTCCTGGCGGCAAGCTGATCATAAAGGCTCAGAACTGGGCCACATGAAGCGATTGAGTATTATAGGATATTATTTATTACACCATAAAATACCTACAAGTGACCGGAGATTAAGTGCGCTTTGTGACCTAAATGTTTGCCGACTTGCGTTCTAGCGACGAGCTGGTTCTGGAGGCTGAAAACTGTTTTTTGTTTGGAGCTTTCCAAACGAATAATTTTGGAATAGGGTTATTTTATTCACACTAAGATTAACGAATAATTATAGAGTCCCTTCTCTTCTTATCTGAGGCAGTAAAACTTGGCTCTTAATGATAAGAAATGTGTGCACAATAACAAATGTGTAAGTTACCTAACTTTATTTAAGATAGATAAGATTACTTAGTTATCTAGAAAGTTAGTAAACATATGCCCACAGCTTATTTTTAGGGTTCCATAGTCAACTATGAACACTTATTGTTCTGCCATATCTATTTGTCCGTTTAAATTATAATAATTGTTAGTTAAAAAGTTGCAATTTGGCATGAGTATGTACATACAGGGTGTAATCGTTAAGTGTTGCCAGGCCATAATTCCGTAAATATAGCAGATACCAGAAAACTTCCAACTGATATCGAAAGTACGTTACCCAACGAGTAAAATTACACTAATAACTTTTTTGAAATAAAATCAGAAATATCTCAAATATTAATTTCAAGCCCTTCCATACATTTAGTACGTAACGTTTAAATACGATTTTTTTTTTAAAGAATAAATGTGAGATTAATTATTTCATAAACGGTAGTATTATTATGTTATTACAATGTATTCGTACAAATAACGAATCTCTAACAGTTTTATCTGTTATGACACACCCGACATTTTTTAAGGCTAGGCGTCATAGTAAATGTATGGGAGCGTTTTAACTTAGTATTTTTAATATTACTCCATCTATTTAGAAAAAGTTATTAATGCGATTTTACTCGCACTTTCGATATCAGTTGGAAGTTTTCTGATATCTGTTATATTTACGGAACTAAGGCCTGTCCACACTTAACGTACACCCTTTATATCAATACCGTAGATACTTTTTACGCTTGTATAAAAAACCTACAATCGCTAGCCCCTTTATTCATAAACGTCTAAGTATTGTTTGTCCCTTTCGGTCTTATCAATGTGTCGATAAGAGCGAATGGGATAAACAATACTTGTTATGTTAGGATACGTTTATGAATAAGGGGATAAGCCTTTTATTTGCAAAAATAAGGATCCTAGCTTTAAGAGTGTTATATATTAGCAACACCACTACAAATTCAACTCCAACCTCTACACCGTGTTTTTATTGATTTCCATTAAATTAAAGGGAAGCTTATTAAGGTCAAAATTAATCAAATTGTCGAAAAAACTAGTATCTTAACTCTAACTGTTATTGAGTCATTAAAAAAATAAGTTTAATGATTGAACAAGTGTATTGCAACCTTTATTACATCCTAATGAAACTTATTTTGACATGTGCCGTCAGTCACCTGAGATCTTATTCTTAAGGTTATCTCACACTTACCATTTCATTTATTATGTATGAATACGAAAAATATTTTTTTTCTTCGAATTCGACTATAAGCAATATACCAGGTAGCTTCAATTAACGTACCAAGCAGCCTGTTAAATTTAACGGAATTAAAAAAAAACATGGTGTATAATACAACTATACCATCGGAACTCATCTGCGTTTACAAATAGTACATTATTGCAGAGGCCGGGAAAGCGAATTTCGTGGATGAGTATTTTTTGTCGGACGAAGCGAAGCTGAGGCCGACAATTACATACGAATCCACGAAATTCTATTTCCGTCCGAGGCACATATAGGACTTTTCTCCAAACATGCAAGGAAATAAAACAAAATATTTTATTACAATCGATTAAGTAATTCTTCTTGCAAATTGAATAACAATTGAAAAGAAAAAATCTCTTATGATTCCCGCCTAAACTTTTTTTTAATGCATGGTCGTTCATAAAAAATAGTAACGATATCTATGGTTTCATTAAACCGTACCTACACGACCTGACACACTGAGGCGTTTGTAACTCATGATAGAACGAGACGGCCATAGATTTGATCGCCGTCTCTCGCTCTATCCAGACCAGGCGTTTGGTCGTGGCTTTAGAATTTGGCTGTATGCATTTTTTTCAAAGTCCAAAAGTAGTTTTTAAGAAGTAAAAAACAATACATTAATGGATTTTAGTACAATTTCGCGGCCGCAAAAACTGTACAATAATGAAAATCTTTTTTTTTAATTTGAGCTGGTACATAAGAAGGTACTTCGCGTTTCGTTTTTGCTACATTAATGCGAACATTTCCGAGCATATTGGAGAAAACTAACTTAAACCACTTTTTCCAGCAAACCATCTACGAGAACTTCAACGCCATCGAGATGGTCCCGCAGAAGTTCCGCGAGTTCCTGCTGTCGCCCGAGGTGGGGTTCAGCAAGTGCGCCGTGCTAGGGGTGCCGCAGCATGCCAGCAAGGGGTTCCGCCGGCCCATACAGCTGTATATCAAGGGAGACTTTACTCCGAGCAAGGTGAGATACTAGACTGTAAAGTCCGTCGAGACAAATGCTTCAATGCCATCGAGATGGTCCCACAGAAGTTCCGCGAGTTCCTGCTGTCGCCCGAGGTGGGGTTCAGCAAGTGCGCCGTGCTAGGGGTGCCGCAGCATGCCAGCAAGGGGTTCCGCCGGCCCATACAGCTGTATATCAAGGGAGACTTTACTCCGAGCAAGGTGAGATACTAGACTGTAAAGTCAGTCGAGACAAATGCTTCCACGCCATCGAGATGGTCCCGCAGAAGTTCCGCGAGTTCCTGCTGTCGCCCGAGGTGGGGTTCAGCAAGTGCGCCGTGCTAGGGGTGCCGCAGCATGCCAGCAAGGGGTTCCGCCGGCCCATACAGCTGTATATCAAGGGAGACTTTACTCCGAGCAAGGTAAGATACTAGACTTTCAGGTCAGTTGAGGCGAATTCTTCAACGCCATCGAGATGGTCCCACAGAAGTTCCGCGAGTTCCTGCTGTCGCCCAAGGTGGGGTTCAGCAAGTGCGCCGTGCTAGGGGTGCCGCAGCATGCCAGCAAGGGGTTCCGCCGGCCCATACAGCTGTATATCAAGGGAGACTTTACTCCGAGCAAGGTGAGATACTAGACTTTAAGGTCAGTTGAGGCAAATGCTTCAACGCCATCGAGATGGTCCCGCAGAAGTTCCGCGAGTTCCTGCTGTCGCCCGAGGTGGGGTTCAGCAAGTGCACCGTGCTAGGGGTGCCGCAGCATGCCAGCAAGGGGTTCCGCCGGCCCATACAGCTGTATATCAAGGGAGACTTTACTCCGAGCAAGGTGAGATACTACGCTGTAAAGTCAGTCGAGACAAATGCTAGAGATACTAGACTATCATCATCAGCCTATGTTAGTCCACTGCTGGACGTAGGCCTCTCCTATTAACTATGCGTATAGACGCATTAGGAGGTAAATGCCCATAAACGGCACGCAGGGCAAGCGGATTGGCGATCGCAGTAATGTGTCCACTATGATGACCATACCTGGGATAACTGGGGGCAAGTTATAGGGATTTGATATCGATTAAAAAGATGTCGATATAATTATAATAAAATATGTGCTTATTGAAATTTATCGATTACAGTACAGAGGTTCGATGTCATATCTGATATCGGGCCTCTTGTATGCAGATGTCATTTTAATCAAAATTACAATTTAAATATTGATATTTTAATATTAATTGTATATTTTGAAAACTAATTTAAAATAAACGCGTAACTACCCGTTTAAACTTATTTTTTATTTTAATTGAAGAGTAAGTACCTAATATTTATTTATGTCGAATAACATTTTGATGTTGTCATTTACAATAACATCGATATATTTTTAGTCGATAAAATATTTTGCTACATCACTTTCGTATAAATGCCCCGAGTTATCCCAGGTATGATGATGACGCTGCTGCCCGTCATCAATCTTGTAGAATGGTCAGTGACACTTTAATCCCTTAGTCGATTCTTACGACACCCGCAGGAAGAGTTGGGGTGGTGACAAATGTATTCTTACTGCCGTCACCACACGGCAAACTATCAGGTCAGGTGAGGCAAATTCCTCAATTTTGCTGGTGGTAGGACCTCGTGCAGACTCCGCCCGGATAGCTACCACCGTCTTACCCGTTAACCTGCCACTAAATAGCAGTGTTTGCACTGCTGTGTTTCGGTTTGGGGGTAAGATAGCCGGTGTAATTACTGGCATAGATAGAGGCAATCCATTTAAGTCCTCAGGGTAGGCAGCGCATAGGCGATTTTTTGGTTCACTATGTCCATGGGCCTCGGTTCCTGCTTTCAGGAAGGTGGGCTGAGAGCTCAGTTCTCTACCTTAGTCACATAAAAAAACAATAGAGCAATGGTGCCAATAGGCTCGGTCAAAAAAGTAAATTCTCTTTAGTTCGTTAGTTCGATTATTGAAACATAATTAGACACATTTTTTTATCAACTAAAAATCTACAAAGGTAAAGCGCGTCAAAGTTCAGAAGTGGAGGCTTTTGGAAATGTATTTTGGAAAATATGAAAAAAATTGAAAATGTATGAATAGAAAAATAATGCCATTATTATTAAATCTAAAATGGTAAAACAGGTAGGACCATGAGCTTTACGAGGTTAAGAGTTACACAACCTATATGCAAAGGAAAATAACGAAATCATCCATTTTGAAAGTTCAGGTTGGATTCCCGGGCGGAGTACACGTATTTTTGTAAGTGTATGAATGCAGTTTTTCTTTTTTTACTAAAATCGACGTCATGTTTTCCAAAACCTCTATACTGACCCATTTGCACTTTGATTGATTTTGATCGAGCACCTTGCAGGGCTCGGATACCGGTTTTTACTCCATACAAAAAACGGTTCGAATTTCGTTCTTTTTGTTCTTCGGTATATCAATTCTTTGTTAATGGAGTAATTTAAAAATACGACGTTGGTAATATCATAACATTTTGAGTACTACATAAAGAATATAAAACATTTTAAATATTGGGCTATTTCGAGGTTCTCGAAAAAAACCGGTTCCGAGCCTTGGCACCTTGTATATACTCTGTTGAATACATTTAACATTACGTTCCAGGCCCGCTGGTCGGACGCATACGCGCCGTCGTCGGCGCACCGGCCCGAGACGGCGCCGGCGCGGCGCACGGTGTACGCGCCGGTGGCGCCGGCGTGGCGGCCCAGCGACGAGCCTAGCGTCGGCGCCGCCACGCCCTTCTCGCCCAACCTCGACTGCTGCGCCGACGACTCGCCTTTCTACAACCCGCGCAGCGATTCCTACGCTCCTAGTTACCAGCCGCCGCGGCCCACCGTTTACGCCACGCTGCCGTCGCCGCGGGGCGACCCGGCTGTCGTGGCTGTGTCTCCCGCTTCGCCTGCGACGTCTGAGCCCGCCGAACCCGACCCCGCTTGCGCGCGCTTCCCCGACTAAGTCCCGCCTGACGTGTGGTATCGATCGACGATGGTATCGATATATTAGCAGCGCAGGTTCACCACCAAGGACCGATATAGGTATAAATACTGGTCCAGAGAGCAATATAAACCAACACGCACGTGTGCGTAAAGCTCGATTTCAGATTTGACATTTTTTTGACGTGGCGTCTGAGTGACAGCGTTTGTATTTGACGTGGGGGCAAAAAGGTTAAACAAATGCAAACGTAGACGCGTGGTCTATGTGCGCAATATTCAAATCCCTTGGACGTTCGCCACACCGCTGCCCGCCACGCCCTTCTCGCCCAACCTCGACTGCTGCGCCGACGACTCGCCCTTCTACAACCCGCGCAGCGACTCCTACGCGCCTAGTTACCAGCCGCCGCGGCCCACCGTTTACGCCACGCTGCCGTCGCCGCGCGGTGACCCGGCTGTCGTCGCCGTGTCTCCCGCTTCGCCTGCGACGTCCGAGCCCGCTGAACCCGACCCCGCTTGCGCGCGCTTCCCCGACTAAGTCCCGCCTGACGTGTGGTATCGATCGACGATGGTATCGATATATTAGCAGCGCAGGTTCACCAAGGACCGATATAGGTATAAATCCTGGTCCAGAGAGCAATATAAACCAACACGCACGTGCGTAAAGCTCAATTTCAGATTTGACATTTTTTTGACGTGACGTCTGAGTGACAGCGTTTGTATTTGACGTGGGGGCAAAAAGGTTAAACAAATGCAAACGTAGACGCGTGGTCTATGTGCGCAATATTCAAATCCCTTGGACGCTCGCCACACCGCTGCTCGCCACGCCCTTCTCGCCCAACCTCGACTGCTGCGCCGACGACTCGCCCTTCTACAACCCGCGCAGTGATTCCTACGCGCCTAGTTACCAGCCGCCGCGGCCCACCGTTTACGCCACGCTGCCGTCGCCGCGCGGTGACCCGGCTGTCGTGGCAGTGTCTCCCGCTTCGCCTGCAACTTCTGAGCCTGCCGAACCCGACCCCGCTTGCGCGCGCTTCCCCGACTAAGTCCCGCCACATGGCGGGGCGGGCATGTTAAACAAATGCAAACGTATGGGCGTGGTCTAAGCGCACAATATTCAAATCCCTTGGACGCTCGCCACACCGCTTCCCGCCCCGCCGGGAGCGCCGCTCGACGCCCGACACTAACTGAATGCTACGCGACCTTCCACTCAATTAACGCCACCGGCATGCTACTGGATAGCACTTTGCTAGCGATGAACATGAAACGGAGCTATGAATCCCTGGTCTATGGTTACTTTAGCGCAGCGACTCGTACGCGCCTAGCTACCAGCCACCAAGGCCCACCGTTTACGCCACGCTTCCGTCGCCGCGCGGCGACCCGGCTGTCGTGGCAGTGTCTCCCGCTTCGCCTGCAACTTCTGAGCCCGCCGAACCCGACCCCGCCTGCGCGCGCTTCCCCGACTAAGTCCCGCCACAAGCGGGGCGGGCATGTTAAACAAATGCAAACGTATGCGCGTGGTCTAAGCGCACAATATTCAAATCTCTTGGACGCTCGACACAACGCTGCCCTCCCCGCCGTGCGCGCCGCTCGACGCTCGCCACTCGGGCCTTACACTAACTGAATGCTACGCGACCTTCCACTCCATTAACGTCGCCGGCATGCTACTGGATAGTAGCACTTTGCCAGCGATAAACATGAAACGGAGGATAATTCCCGGTCTATGGTTGCTAAAGATCGGGACAATTGATTTTAAATTCTAATAATTTATTGATTTGAATTCAATACCTATTGTACGGATCCTTATCAAACTCAGACGAAGGATTAATGCTCACGATGGACATGGATGGATCATGGATTACTATCGTGAAAGCGGGAATCACAAAAACTTCACGATTTTCGACTTCGGTATATATATTTTGTAGCGATTGAAATAGCCAAATAGTTCCGTATGCCGTATTAAAAGTATACCGAACTATTTGGCCGCTACAGAATATTTAACGCCGACTGTCCGACCCGTTGGAAATATAATATCTACAAACCTGGTTCAATGAAAAGCGGCGAGGGTCGCTGATAGTTCCAACGGGTAGTGAAGGCGTATGCTTGGAAACGAAAAAATGGAGGATATCGTCGGGTGACAATCGAACGTAGTCCCCACATGTCCAATTGTCCAGCAGCAAAAAAAACATCGTTCCATTATCCTTAACTTCGCTAGTCGTCGGTTGACAACCAAAACTCACTAAGCAACAAATACCTACTTGAAATAGAGGTCGTATCTAACTTCCGAATCAATACTGATATAAGAGGTTGCTAAGAGTAGTGATAGTCTTTATAGTTTTGGTTGTCAGTCGACGATTTGTCCTCGAATATATCTACGATTTTAACTTCTTAGCCGCCATGAATATCTAAAGTCAATCACAATTTTATTGACAACTTTATAACGTCGAATGAATTTTTAAAGTAATAGTAACGTCATACATAAATTGTGGCGATCAAGAGGTTAAGACGTCTGCGGATTTATACAGAGTGTAAGTCTAATACGGGCGAAGCTCTTAACGGGTGTTAGTTTACGACATAATAAGTACATTCAAATAACTTTTACTTAAAATTAGAGCAACAAAATTTTCCATACAATAAATTCGGCGCGCAAGAGCAACATACGCGAGTTAAACACTCGTTGACAGCTAATTTCAAAAGCAGATGACATAACTGCCATATCAACAATAACAAATGTTCGTACCTACATTACTGCTCCGATAATCTTAAAAAATTCTTTGCGGTCATAATTAAGAGTAACTTTAAAAAAACCTTGTAATCCATGATTACACTAATGAATCCCATGCCTGGTTTAATTGATCGCCCGTATTAGATTTACACACTGTATTGAGGATCTCCTCAAACCTATCGACGCTTTCACATTTTTAAGGCAAATCGCGCCGTTTCACCGTCGATCGGTGTCGCCCGAGTCGTTTCTTTTTCGCTCTTATTGAGTAGTAATGAAGGTTTTCATAAATGGATTTAGCCGAATTCGCGTCTATAGATTTGGGGAGACTAAATCGGAAACGACTGGTCATTTAAATTTCACGCGGCTGATTAGTAGCGCCATAGTCTGCACGTTAAAAAGTGCAACTGTCGCTCGCTTATGTGACTGATCCGTCTAATACGTTATAAGCACTAATGTGACTTTATCGACTACTGTACGGTCCGCCACTGGATTTTAAAACTGGACTTTGGAGACGTACTACACTGGTCGATGAAAGAATACGCAAGCAGTATCTTTCAGTTTCTTGGGCCTTTACTTTGAGTAATAATTGATATCACTTCTCCCTAGAACTCGGGAGTCGTCTCAAAACGATCTAATCGAATTTGAAGGCCGTGACATAGAATTTCGTGGTTGTAAAATTCCGTTGTTCATTTTATCAAAAACAAATGAGTGTCGAGTAAAAAATAGTCTGAAAAAGATGACAGCATTTATCTTTTTATTTTATCCAGTGACAAAAGATCAATGCTGCAACACGAACTTCTTTGTCCACAGTGTTAAATCAAAATATAATGCACACATTAGTAATAGATTCTATATTATTTTACGCCAAGTAAGTCTGAACTTTTCCTCTTGGATGTGTAAATGAGCATTGAGCAGCATAGGTATTATGTAGATGTTTACTCCTTACCATAAAGTACAGTTGTATAGATCAGTGATCGTCTCAGTGTACTCGGCCAGAGTTAATAATCGTCGTATCACAAATGATAGGACTTTTGAGCAATGAAATTGTCGTTCTAGTAACACTCGTTGGCGGTTTGACCGCTTACTTCCTGAGATCTATTTGAGCGACTAACGAGATGAATTTTGTTAAATATATAGTATATAATAATTAATATATACGTGGTGATAACGTTCGTTACTCGCTCAATAGGCTGATCGGTTTATAAGTTTTGATGTAAATATCGCTGTAGATTCCCTAGGATTATGTTTCAGTTGATAAAAGTATTTTATATTATACTCGTAACGTTTTAATCTATAAATCGTTTTATTTCAATAACCTTTGTTTATATTAGAAGTACAAATATTTCGTGTACTTCCAGATATGTTCCAGACAATAAATATGTGTCTGGACAGAAGGAGTTTAATAGATCTAACAAAGGAATGTTAGAATACCATTGCTGCCCCCGTAAGCATAAATGCAGTAACTAGTTTTGAAGTGTCAATCAATTGTTTACTTTATTCAACTGTTTTAAAACTAGTTACTGTGTGTATGCTTACGGGGGCAGATTGATTAAATATGCTGCAAGCGAGCGATTATAATATATTTCTGAGTGTAATGAGAAAATTAAGTTTAACGCCCAAGATGAATACGTTTGTATACCTACATTTTAAAAACATGGAAGTTTATATTTAAAAAAAAATACAATTTATCCACTAGAGAGAAAAGCAATTATTAGATACAATTTTCACTTCTTTGTGATTTGAAATTCGAATCGATGCGGGGGTGGACGTGTCTTTTCTGCATGTAGTACTATTAAATTATTCTGTGACTTTCACTGCCACCATTGCGGTGGAATTGCCATCTCATGCGTCTGTAGGTACGCATATTACGCAAACGTAATAGGAGAGGTCTATGTGTAGCAGTGGATTGAAATAGGCCGATGATGATTGTATACATTAACAGGAACACCTAGAAACAGTACGTATCTCGTTGGCAAATTAGTGTTGTCCAATTTGATTCTATATTGGAATCCCGAACTTCCAATGTTTGGGTGTGCGAATACAGGCTCGAAAGTTTTGCACTCGGTTTCGATCACGGGCTATGAGCTGCAGTGTTATTCACTAAGGAAACCGCCTTGCTGTCAGCGCTGTGTCAGCGCTGCGGCAGCGTCGAGCCTAAAAATGGTATTCACTAACTAGTGATGTGCCGTCGGTAAATTACGCATTTACGGTAATTCTCATTGATGGAAATTACGGTAAATTACGGAAATTTCTCGGTAACTTACCACTTAAGAATGTTTGGTCATGTTTAAAATTTGTTTACAAATATCGTGTTTTCAAACTTTTTATTATTTTTCTTGTTGTTTTCTTAACGAAAGTTATTTCACACCTTTTTGCTTAAACATGTTATGATGTTAAATTATTTTATCGATTCACGTGGTACTTTCAAATAAGTATTTTAATGTTATCTGGCTCAGGCACCTATTTATGTGGTAATTTTGTTACTGTGCTCGTAAATCATAAGATCTTTTGTTACTCATCGTGTTATCTAAGGTAGCACTTGCAGGTAAAATTTAAAGGGTTTAGCGGTGATTGTAAATACTATCTAATTAGAAGCTAGGCTATGTCATTGTCCTGAGTTTGGATGTTTCGTGATTGGCCCGTATCTTTTGTTAGGTTCAGATAGGGAAAATAATTGTGTCCCCTAACGTAGAACAGATTCCAGTTTTTATTTGGACGTAGTTTAGCAAAAAGGATCCAACCTCAAAAAATTGTCATTGAAAAGACTGACTTTTGCTTTTGACAGAAGTTTGAAGTTTCAGTTGATGCGACTTTATACCGGCAGCTCAACAGACAGATCTCTAAGTCCCTCAAACGCAATATGCGCCAATTCCGTACCAAGTGTATAGAAGAAGCCATCGAGCGGAACAAGGGCTCTCAAGGGTAAGTTTTTGCAAGGGATCGGTCTGTTGGGCAAAGCTAGCTCGCCAAATTAAAGACTGAGGATGGTAGAATCGTCACATCCAGATCTGAGCTGCCGAGTGAGATAGAGGGTTTTTATGGACAGCTGTACACGTCAACTAGCAGACCCGAAGTTGATCTAGCGGAAGACCTCAGAGCTAGACTGACCCGACACTATACAGAAGACATCCCGGACATCAGCCTGTGCGAGATTAGAATGGCTCTTGAACAGCTCAAAAATAACAAGGCGCCTGGGGAGGACGGAATTACAGCTAAGCTTCTGAAGGCGGGTGGTAAACCGATCCTTACGGCCCTTTAGAAGTTGTTCAATTCCGTCTTACTGGAAGGGAGAACGCTAAAGGCATGGAACAAAGGTGTGGTGGTACTGTTCTTCAAAAAAGGTGACAACGCTTTATTGAAGAACTACCGACCCATCTCACTTCTGAGCCATGTCTATCAGCTGTTTTCAAGAGTCATTACGAATCGTCTTGCACGCAGGCTTGATGACTTCCAGCCTCCCGAACAAGCCGGTTTCCGAAGAGGCTTTAGTACCGTAGACCACATCCATACACTTCGCCAGGTTATACAGAAGACCGAAGAATATAACCTGCCCCTCTGTTTAGCGTTTGTGGACTACGAGAAAGCCTTCGATTCGGTCGAAACCTGGGCAGTACTACAGTCTCTCCAACGGTGCCAAGTTGACTACCGCTATATCGAGGTGTTGAAGTGTTTATACGAGAGCGCCACAATGTCAGTCCGACTCCAAGACCAGAGCTCGAAGCCTATTCTGCTGCAGCGGGGAGTTAGGCAAGGAGATGTCATCTCCCCTAAGCTGTTTACCGCTGCACTGGAGGATGTCTTTAAGACTCTGGACTGGAGAAGGCTGGGTATCAACATAAACGGCGAGTACCTCACTCACCTTCGATTCGCTGACGATATAGTAGTCTTGGCTGAGACCTTGGAGGACTTAAGTACTATGCTCGTTGACCTCAGTAAAGCCTCTGAGCGAGTTGGTCTTAGGATGAACATGGATAAGACGAAAATCATGTCGAATTCCAACGTAGCACCAACGTAGCTACGAATGTAGCACCAACTCCCGTAATAATCGGAGAATTTACAGTCGAAGTTGTAGACGAATATATATACCTAGGGCAAACTATTCACTTAGGTAGGTCCAACTTTGAGAAAGAGGTCAATCGTCGAATCCGACTCGGTTGGGTAGCATTCGGGAAGCTACGACACATATTTTCGTCCAATATTCCGCAGTGTTTGAAGACGAAAGTCTTTAATCAGTGTGCGTTGCCAGTGATGACATACGGTACTGAAACGTGGCCGCTTGCAATGGGCCTCATAAGAAGGCTCAAAGTCACCCATATGGCTATGGAGAGGACTATGCTAGGAGTCTCTCTGCGTGATCGGATTAAAAATGAGACCATCCGCAGCAGAACTAAAGTAGCCGAAATAGCTCTCCGAATCGCTAAACTGAAGTGGCAGTGGGCGGGGCACATTGCGCTTAGAACCGATGGCCGTTGGGGCGGGAAGGTTCTTGAGTGGCGGCCACGTACCGGAAGGCATAGCGTGGGTAGGCCCCCTACAAGGTGGACCGATGACCTGGTGAAGGTCGCAGGAGTCCGCTGGATGCGGGTGGCGCAGGACCCGTGTGGCAATCTTTGGGGGAGGCCTATGTTCAGCAGTGGACGTCTTTCGGCTGATATGATGATGATGATGATGATAAAAAAATAAAAATATCATTGAAAACATTTAAGTTTTCTATAGGAAATTTTACCTGAGAACTTTCGCGGAGAGAATTTTCGGTAATTTACGCCCGTAATTTACCGTAATTTTGGTAATAAACTAGTTCCCGCCCACGGATGTTTTTGAAAATTTCTAAATAAGTCATGGCTAGTCAACAAAATACTATCCTGGAAAAATAATAATGAAAATGTGTGTATTTAGACAACTTTCTCATTAATTACCGATTTTGGTAATCTTACCGAGAAAGTTACCACAAGATTCTCTAAATTCTCGTAAATTACGGTAACGGCACATCACTATCACTAACGTACTTTAAACGACACTAGTGCTCGGCGACGAATGCGGCGTGAGCTGGAACTACACTGCGTCGAGAGTTTGACGTTTAATGTACGAACTTCGTATTCTCTAACGAAAAACAGCGAAGAACTCGCCCACAACCTCGATTCCTAATGTCAAATCAAACAGCTAGGATTTCTGACAAGGCTGTCTCGACGTCGAGCTCGTTGACGAACGCAGCGTCGAATGTGTTAATAAGAGAATAGCATAGCTGTTCTAATCATTTGGATTAGGAACTGTAGGCTTATGATGGTCCCGTGTATTTGTTTGTCGTGGTTGTCGTCACATTCTAATAATGTATGCGAGTGCGAACTGCATAGCAGGATAAATAGTAGAGGTCCAAATGGAAAAAATTGTGCGCTGTGAGTTACAGTTTTGTAATTTTTATCAGAGCTAGAGGGTGTAAAAACAAAAATTTTTAGATGTGGAGGGAAAACCAATTCCCCCCCTGAACGAGGGGGGAGGGGGGTGAATGTGCAAACGGAAGGGTTATGTTTAAAATTTTTTCGTCTAATATTTAGGACTACTATTCATTGTTTGGTATCATTTTCATATAAAACAGACACGGGAAATTCATTTTTGATAATAAACATGAGGATTTTCATACATAAAAAAAAAATTATTGGTATAAAGGTAAAATAATCACCGTTTTTATTTTGATTGTTGCGTTATATAAGTATTACCAAATAGAAATATGAAAATAAAAAAAATACTACAAGATAGCATATTTATTGTAGTTTTCAAAAATGTATACTTTTTGGAACTTTCCATGCAAAAATAAGTTGTAAAAAAATTGCACCTGTCGCGTACCTCGAATAAAAAAGGGACGTTGCTTTGACTTACTGTTGACAGTACGTTTCTACTGCGGGAATTTAGCGATTTTGCGTAAACAAAATACTCCATAATGTCTGTTAGGGCAAATTGCATCAACCAGGGTTAACCAAGCAACCCGGGTTAAACGTTTATTTCACAAGGAATTTGATAATTGATAAATTTCTTATGAAGTAAGTGACTGACCCGGCACTATACAGAGGATATCCGAGACATCAGCCTATGTGATATTAGAATGGCTCTTGAACAGCTCAAAAATAACAGGGCCAAAAACCAATCCTTATGGCCCTTCAGAAGTTGTTCACCTCCGGAAGGGAGAACGCCTTAGGCATGAAACAGAAGAGCGCCTTAGGCATGGAACAGAAGAGTGGTGGTAGCTGTTCTTGAAAAAAGATGACAGCGCCTTATTGAATAACTACCGATCCATATTTATAAGATGTTTTCAAGAGTCATTACGAATCGTCTTGCATGCAGGCTTGATGACTTCCAGCCTCCCGAACAAGCCGGTTTCCGAATTGGCGTTTCGTAAATGTTATACAGAAGACCGAGGAATAGGTATAGCCTGCCCCTCTGTTTAGCGTTTAGCGTTTGTGGACTACGATAAGGGGGGTTTCTATGACGTACTAATGCGGTTTAATTTAAGTCGAGAGGTGTATCACTGCCCCTTTGCTTTCATGGTAACCCCCAGGGCCTTCGATTTGATCGAAACTCTGGGCAGTACTACAGTCTCTTTAACGGTATCAAGTAGACTATCGCTATGTCGAAATGTTGAGGTGTTTGCACGAAAGCGCCACTATGTCAATCCGACTCCAAGACCAGAGCTTGAAGCATATTATACTGCAGAGGTGAGTCAGGCAAGGAGGTATGATCTCCCCTAATCTGTTTACCGCTGCACCGCTGCTGAAGATGTCTTTAAGACTGGACTGGAGAAGGTGAGTATCAACATAAACAGCGAGTACCTCACTCACCTTCAATTAGCTGATGATACGGTGGTCTTGGCTGAGACCTCGGAAGATTTACCTCCTCAGTAGCGCCTTCGAGCGAGTTCGTCTTAGGATGAACATGGATAAGACGAAAACTACCGTTACAATCGGAGACTACACTCGAAGGTGTAGACGACTATAATATACTATACCTAGGACAAACTACCCAGTTAGGTAGGTCCAACTTTGAGTAAGAGGTCAATCATCGAATGCGACTAGGTTGGGCAGCGTTTGGGAAGCTACGACACATCTTTCCGTACAATATTCCGCAGTTCTTGAAGACAAAAGTATTTGATCAGTGTGGTAACAGACACTGATCAAAGATTTAAAAGAGTGACTGATTACATACGGTACTGAAACGTTGTCGCTTAGAATGGGCCTCATAAGAAAGCTTAAAGTCACCCACAGGGCAATGGAGAGGGATATGGTGGGAGTCTCTGTGCGAGGTCGTATTAGAAATGAGACGATCTGCAGCAGAACCAAAGTATAGCTCCATAGCTCTCCGAAACACTAAACTAAAGTGGCAGTGGGCGGGGCACATTGCACGTAGAACCGATGGCCAATGCGGCGGCCTCGCAGGTGGAAGGCACAGCGTGAGTAGGCCCCCCACAAGGTGGACAGTGAAGGTCTCAGGAGTCCGCTGGATGCGAGTGGCGCAGGACCGGTCATTGTGGCAATCTTTGGGGGAGGCCTATGTTCAGCAGTAAACGTCTTTCGGCTGATATGGTAATAATGATGATTTATGAAGTAAACGTTTAACAATTGATTGTCAAATTCTAAAATTCTTAACAATCTTAAGTTATTTAAAAAAAGAAGATCAGAAAATATTCGATTTACTTTCATATCAATAAATATTTAAATTGTTATATGAACAATAATATGTAAGTACAAGAATATGTATAATCTATGAGCAGTTGCCGGCACAAAAGTCTCTTTTTTGAGGTTACGCGGAGGTTTTTGTTGGAGGTACGCGTCAGGTATTTTTTTTTCAGTGAATTTTTGTATGAAAGTCTACAAAATGTGTATATTTTTAAAAACTGCAAGAAATATGCTATCTTACACTATTTTTTTAAATTGGGTAAGTTTATTTTTTAATACTTATATGACGCTTAAATTAAAATAAAAACGGTAACTTTTTTACATTTACTCCAAAAAATCTACATTTTTATATGAAATTGCTTATGTTTATGATAAAAAATCGATTCTCCAGGTCCGTTATACACGAAAATGATACCAAACAATGCATAGTAGGCCTTATAAATTAGTAAAAAAATATTAAACGCAACCCTTCCGCATGCACATTCACCCCCCTCCCCCCGCGCTCTGGGGGGGAATTGGTTTTCCCTCCACATCTAAAAACGACTATTTTGAGACCCTCTAGCTCTGGTTAAAATTACAAAACTGTAACTCGCAGCGCACAATTTTTCTCAACTTTGTATGGACCGTGACCCTTACTAAAACTGTAAAAGCGAAATCATCGTAAGCCAATGACATGCGATTGTGTGCCTTATCCTTGGTAATCTTGAGTAATTTCGCGGGTAACGAGAGGCGGATAATTAAGCATTGTCTCATCTTACGGCTTCAACCCCAAATGCCTTGTTACACGTTACACTTTGCTCAATAAGTACTTACGAGAGACGACGAACAAATACCCTAATATAATATATTTATGTATATTGATCACTACAACTAGAATCAACCATTGTACTTAGTAACAGTTGAAAATCGTAACATGTCTCGTCAAGTCGTCACGTATTATGAGCTAAGAGATAGGTACCTATATAGTTACGCTAACACGCGTGCTTTTGTTAGTATTTTTATGTTATTAGGTATGGTTTATTTTTAACTAAGTAATTCGCGCGTAATTTGACTGAAACGATCTATGTAAGTTTAAGTATATCTATTTCTAACTATTTAAAATGTTAGGTTTATCTTACTCTTGTGTTCATGCTTTCTCGCCGGTGACGTATGTTTGTTTTGTTCCATTTTTACCGTTTATCGTGCCGTGTCATTTTCGTGTCAGAACGTGACGGCAACGCCGAGAAATAATAAAATTTATCATTTTAATCGTCGTTTCGTAATTTATCATCGGTGGTCTATGGCGTTTTGCACCCGCTTAGCAGCATTCGACGTCAACTTAATTAATATGTATTTGTTTGTTTGTGAATAAAAAACAACATTACCTATTTACGTACCTACTGCGTAGTCCATTATTTGTAAGCCTAAACGCCTACAAAGCCTTAAAATAACTCGAAGCACTTTCCCTAGCTAATAATAACGGCAGAAAATGTAGATCTAATATCGTAGACATAAATTTATGGCTCGTAAATTAACTGCGCTAAATGAGCGGCGGATTTTTAATTCAACTTGGTTAAGTTACATCAAAAATAATGCCTTGACGGCTTTTTACTTTTGCAGATAAATTTTAAGAGGACTAAGGACATGAACCTATGTTCAGATACTAATATGTATCGCGGTCAAGTGGGTTGGTATTTAAATATAAGCGTACAGGCCGATAAATAAGGACAACTGAGAAGAACTCTTAAACAATCATAACGAAATTTTGGAAATTATCTCTTAATTAGCTCTCCGAATCGCCAAACTGAAGGGGCAGTGGGCGGGGCACATTGCACGTAGTACCAGTGGCCGTTGCGGTAAGGTTCTCGAGTGGCGGCCACGTACCGGAAGGCGCAGCTTGGGTAGGCCCCCCACGTGGAGGACTGATGACCTGGGACGCGTTTTATAAAGTTACAATTTCGCTGTTTGCCTCTCTTTCTAGCCAATATGTACGTGCGCTAGAGAGGCAAACAGCGAAATTGTAAATTGTAACTTTATAAAACGCGACCCTGGTGAACGTCGCAGGAGTCCGCTGGATGCGGGTGGTGCAGGACCGGTCATTGTGGCAATCTTTGGATGCCATGCTCAGCAGGCGTCTTTCGGCTTGTAACGATACAAAAGTCCGTTACTTAATTAAACTTAATTATTTTTGTTTCATTTAGTTTTAGGTAATAATAATTACTCAGTTTAGGATATTGGCGCGAACCACGAAGGAAATCATCAACAGTCAAAACCTCAAAACCAAGCGAAGCGACGGCTTGGCGCCAAAACATCGAAACCAAGGCCATTTTCTGTTAGCAACAGGGCGACGCTAGGAAGCGTCCCACGAGATCAACGCATGCGTATTAGTGGATACGCCAGCAATCGACGCGACGCGCAAATTGGCGCTAACGTTTGGCGCCTTTTAAGTACCCATTGCGCATGTCTGATTAAGAGACGCTTCTGTTATGCGACGCTCGCAGCATCCATAGTAAGTGCGCAGGCGTGAAAAGGGCCGAACACAACTGGAATTAGCGTCGGTAGACTAGGGTATATAAGGCAATGTCGGCGGGAATCCGGGATCACTTTGAGTTGGAGATTGAAGAGTAAACTTTACATTACTTTGTTCCTAGGTAGCCTAAGTACCTATTTTAGACTCTAGATTCAGTGTAGTAATTCTGTCTGAGTGTCTATTAAGCTATAGTGTTCAGGTAATTTGTTTAAACCCTGGTGAGTTGCACAATGTTATTTATATTATTATCTATAATCGTGTTTTTATAATTACGACATTTGTACGTAGGTAAATGCCTAATTTGTAGCTCATATAATGGTGAAACGTGTAGTGGTTACATTAAACTTACCTCCCATTTATTGTTAGGTTTCGGAGTTAGTTTACCTAAGCTCAAAGCTAGGTAATATTACACAAGTTTTATTTTCACAGAACTATTTCACTTATTTAACTTATAGATATTTCCATTTACCATATCACACCTTAATATACATGACGGAAGTTGTTCTCCACATTGTACTTATAAATAGTATACGTAAATACAGCTATGTATTAGGTATTTCACGGTAGTTCACACAGTTAGACTAAGAATGTTATTATAGTGTTAGTAAATGGAAGGATTATTTTAAAGCAATAAGCTACAACACTCACACACACACGGTACGTATATTTGTTAAGTTAGTTAGTATATAACCAAGCCTTATTCTATTTTAATGTATCTTTCTTAAGTTCAGTGTTGCCAGCGCATATCTTCCATTTGGGACGGTAAGTAATCTGAAAAGGGACGGTTTTTGACACAAAGGGACGAAAATTACCTTGGATTTTTAAAAATCAGTTTTTAGTACGTATGGTGCTACTTTTTAGCACTTTTTTTTTTTTTTTCATATTTCATCGGCGATCAGTCGTAAGACTATAAGCTGATTGGTTGCGTGCCTGGTGACATTGTAGGTGGAGAAGCCAGCGCCTCTACCATCCTTCTATATTATATTCTTCCTTTTTAACCTCTTCACAGTGAGAGGCTCAAGAAGTTTTGTTGCCAGGGCATTAGGATGAATAGCCAAGCGGTCCAAATATTTTCTTTTATATCTGTCTATTTCTTCCTGAACAGTGGGCACCCCAAGGTGGTCATGTATTTCATTATTTCTGGAGAACCATGGAGCATCAGCTATTGTGCGTAAGATATTATTCTGTACGCGTTGAAGGCACAGGATATTTGATTTGCAAGCAGTGCTCCATAGTGGTATGCCATAGGTCCAAACAGGTTTCAGGACAGAGTTGTATATTAGAAGCTTGTTATCAACAGAGAGGACAGAGTTTCTTCCAACAAGCCATTGGAGATTTCTGAATTTTAAATTTATTTCATCTCTTTTCTTTTTCAAGTGGATTTTCCAGGTAAGTCTCCTATCCAGATGGAATCCGAGGTATTTTATACATGTAGTGTCCGGGAGAACAGTAGAACCAAGTTTGACAGGTGGACAGTTCTCTTTTCTAAGAGTAAATGTGATGTGGTTAGACTTTTGCGCGCTAGCTCTAATGCGCCATTGCACCAGCCAGGTATGGGTCCTATCTAGCAGATCTTGTAATTTGCTGCTCGCCACTTCCGGATCTTTATCACTGGCGAGATAAGCTATGTCGTCAGCGTATGTGGCAACAGTGACTGCATCAGAGATTGGTAGGTCTGACGTGAAGATGTTGTATAACACAGGGCCTAAAACAGAGCCTTGTGGCACCCCTGCTTTAATTGTATGTAGTGAAGATCTTGCATCTTCATGTTTTACTTGAAATAGTCTGTCAGACAAGTATGAATTCACCAGGTGATAAATTGAGTGCGGGAGATATTGTTTCACTTTGCACATGAGACCTTTGTGCCAAACCTTATCAAAAGCCTGCTGTACATCCAGGAAAGCTGCCGAGCAATACTGTTTTCTTTCAAAACAATCCCTAATTTCGTCATATACACGGTGCATTTGTTCGATCGTGGAATGCGATTTACGGAAACCAAACTGATGCTTCGGAATTATTTGAAAATCGCCAAGATGAGCATTTAATCTTGTTATGAATATTTTTTCCCACAATTTCGAGAGAATCGGAGTGAGACTGATTGGACGGTAGGAAGTCACTTCATGATGAGGCTTTCCGGCCTTGTGGATCATAATGATTTGGGATATTTTGAAAAGCCTAGGGACGTACGATGTTCTAAAGATGGCATTAAAAAGTGATGTGAGGAAAGTGATGCACTTATTAGGTAAATTCTTAAGGACTTGCGGAGTTATAAGATCAAAACCCGGGGCCTTGTTTGACTCAAGATTCATGATTTCCCTCTTTAGTTCCTTAGGTGATGTAGGAGTAATAGGAAGGCACATTTGAAGATCCTGTAGTAGTATCTCATCCACAATCGATTCATCCGTAGCATCCTCGTTTGGGGTAAACACATAAGCTAAATGATCTGCGAATGCTTCTGCTTTTTCAGAATCTGTTCTTGCCCACGAGTTAGTTGTTCTTAGGGGTGGTAGGCATTGTTTTGGTTTTCCAGAGATATTTGTCGACTTCCATAGAGAAAATTCGCCTTTACCCTTTGGTGACATTTTTTCAAGTGTGTTGCGAATTTTGAGGTTTTCTGCGTCCTTTATTATCAGTTTTAGTTCTTTTGCAGCTCGATTAAATGCTGTTTTATCCCATGGATGATGAGTTTGATGCCAAATTCTTCTCAGACGTCGTTTTTCCTGAATTTTCAATTTAATATCGCTAGATTGCGAGTTTTTTCGAAAGGTTTTGCCAAAGACTGGGGTGTTTCGCCAAGCTGATATCTGAATCATGTTCACTATGTACTCGCAGGCATTATCCACATCTTCTTCAGACTTCAGAGGAATCTTAAGGTTAATGTTCTGGTTTAGGTAGCTGCGGAATCCTTCCCAATCAGTTCCAATATTCGTTAACGTCTCATGTGGATCAACATCAATGAATGTAGATTGTATGGTGAGGATAACAGGAGTGTGGTCTGATGATCCGTCCAAACTTGATTCCACAGATGTGTACACTTGGCCAACACCTTTTGTTATGAAGAAATCTAACAAATCCGGTAACTTATTGGGATCAGATGGCCAACTGGTAGGTTCGCCGGAAGAGATTGGTGTAAGGCGGTTTGCATCTAGGCAGTTTTTCAATGCTCTTCCTCTGGGCAGCGTAATACGTGATCCCCAGAACGTGTGTTTTGCGTTCCAGTCGCCTCCCGCTATAAATTTATTTCCTAGTTGGGTAAAGTAAACTTCAAACATTTGGTGAGTGATTTTATGTTTCGGTGGACAATAGATCGCTGACAATGTGATCGGCCCTGAACGTGCTTGTACTCGTATTGTTGTTGCCTGAATGTGAGATGTAGAATAGTGTTCCAACAGAGTATGTTTTATGTGCGATCTTATGACTATAGCAGTCCCAGCATGAGCTTTACCATCGTCGGGGTGTGGAGTAAAGTATATGTTAAAGCCTTTCATGCGATAACAACTATTTTTAGTGGCGTGAGATTCAGAAATGAGTACCACATCTAGATTGTTATTTTTGATTACTTCCTCTAGTTCCAGTATGTTAGCGGATAACCCGTTAATGTTCCACGTTGCAATCCTTAGTAAGTCTATGAATGTAATTTAGAGATTACGGTTGTTAATAGGTTAAGCAATGTACCTATTTGTTGTATGAGCTGGTCTAACTTTTCAGATTGTTTAGATAATATTTGCTCTAGAGTAGAGCTGAGCTGGGTGTTTTGTTGTTGATCGCAAGTGGGGTTCGGAGTTGAAGGGTTGCGGTTAGCTGTCACGTCGGAGTACATTGCTCTGTCACGTGGAATCGAGTTTGGGATTTTTGGAGTAGGTCTGTCTTCATCGTTGTCTGTAGGGTTTATGTTTGACTGAGCATTGTCATTGGTGAATCCATAGTTACTCAAGCGGTTTATTTTATTTTGATTGGATTTTCTAGCCAAAATCTCTTTGTACACTTGGCATCCCTTATAATTAGCAGGATGGTCAAATGAACAAAGAGTACATTTAGCAGGTGTGTTACGGTCTTTTTTGCAGTCTGCAGATCTGTGTCCTCCAGCGCATTTCACACAACGATAAGGTCTCATACAATTGTTCTTTGTGTGTCCGTATTGTTGGCACCGCTGACACTGTACTATTGTTTTAGATTTTCGTGGGTCTTCTATGGTTATTTGTTGATAAAAGATACTTTTGATATCTTTGACTGCTTTGTTGTTAGCATTACGCTCAAGGTTAACAAAGAAAGTAAAAGTCGGTGTTTTGTCTGGCCCATATCTAGCATTAATAATTTCTCCGCAAACTTTGTTACCAGTTGCTTCTATTGCTTCAATTATGTCCTTATGGGGTGTAGTAGGGTGCAGCTTCCGTATGACTATGCGATATGGCTTTTTGTCTTTTGGAGTGAAGGTATGCCCAATTAGGCCACATTCTCTTATTTTTGATATCACAGCCTTATATGTCTCAGGAGATTGCACTAAGACTCGAAGTAAGTTTTTGTTTACTATTATAAATTTAAACTGTTCCGGGTCACAGACCGATGTTAAGAGCTTCTTTAATTCATTGACATCCTCAATACCATACAAGACTATAGGGGGTGGCTTGTTCGTTGATCCAGGGGTAGCAGATGTAGTGTTGGCACTATTTTCGGGTTGGTCCTGTGGTAAAGTTTCGAATCGGTTGGATATAGTAGTAGTAAGATGTTCGGTGCTCGGAGGAGAGTTACAGGTTCTTCTCCGCTTATTGTTGGTGGGAACTCTTTGCCAGTATGGAGGTGCTGGAGGTTCTTTTTGGTTCATGTCTACATCACTGTCTTCTGTGGGCTTGGTTTGTTGTAGCTTCGAGTTATCATAAGATTTCTCTGCTGGTCCAGGTTGTTGAGGATCCAGATTGCTCCTGGGCAGTTCACTTAGGGATGAAGATCGATTTCTATTAAACAGTGATGGATGAAAAACTTGTTGTGTGAGTATTTTTTTGCTCGCTGGGGGAGTATTATTTTCAATATTTTCCTTCATTGTAATCCCCCAAAGAGAAATGCTTTTGGGGGGATTGATTTTTATTCCATTGGCAACACTACTTCAATAAAAATAGTTGGGGGTATTCAACTCCATATTGTGGTTGTTACTAAATTGAGGGTAGGTAGAATAATTTTTGGTTGTATTAGTGTCACGAACTTAAATTAACAACTGATTTATGGCACTTTTCCAGTTATTTAGGTAGAGATAACACTAATACACGGTAAGGTTATTTCAGTGTACACTTTGATGATACTGTTAGGCACTTTCACACAGTTTATGACAGATATATGTAAATAAACTTCAGGAGCACTTGCACACTCATGAGCACTTAACGCGAAAAAGTGCACTTTTTATGTCTATTTAAAAATTTCTAAGGGCCATAATGTACTAAAAAACGTCGTTCGTTACATCATTTTTATCGAGTCTGACTGGTTAATTAATTATATATATATTTCTTACTCTTGACGCCCAACCGTCCTAAAAGGGACGGTCGCCGGGAAGGGACGGTCTGGAATAAAAAGGGACGGAAAACCGTCCTATTTAGGACGATCTGGCAACGCTGCTTAAGTTAAAATAATATTTGTACAAGCATCGGTCCACAAAATGGCGGACGGGACGCGGGCTCACGGCGCGATGCTCAGCCGCTGACTAGAGAGAATCCTATTTATAAATACATTCGAGTATGAAAGAACGAGACGCGAGATGCAGGGGTAAATTCTAGTTCCTAAGAGAGACAGGGATAGACGGCGAGTTCAGGGTTACGTAACAGAGTGGCGGCGTTGAATGCCGTCGTGGGGCAGCTAGCGTCAGTGCTTAAAGGTCGTATCTCGATATTTCGATTATTTGAATAAATCGCGTATACATAAATTTGGTAAAGTATGTTTGTATCAGTATCTAGATTGTATTGCTAATGAAAAGGGACCAAGGTTGGTTAGTTGGACGGTTATATTTATTATTGTTTTGATTTTATCTGTGAATTATTTAAGTGTGCTAATTATTTTATTTATCCTATGTATGTGTAGGGACACATATGTAATGAACAATATGCTGACATAGCAATCGAGGTGCCGGCCGCGAGGCGCGGGCAGCGTCAGTTAGCCCCCGCTTAGCGACTTGCCCGGTTCATTCCCAATTCCCAGTATCAAGGGACATAGTAGAATCACCATTTAAGTAAATTATTATTTTGTGTTATATTTTACCTTCTGATTTGACCTTGTGGAGTTGTGTTATAATAAACTATATTTTCTTACAATCAGTGACTTTAAATTAATATCCAATCAGTTTCATTAAATCCTACATTCAGTGATTATAAACCAGTAAACCTACAAGTGGTGACCCCGACAAAAGAACAATAGTGACTATAGACGTTCAGTGTGTTAATATTCGGCTATAAATAGACATTTATTTCCTTCGAACAATTTGGTTTCTTTTTACGGTTGTAGTTTCTGTGTTTGGGGGCAACTCAAATTGCGGGAGTGAACCGGGGGAGGACTTTAAAAAGACATTTGAAAATGTCAGACGGTGAAGCTGACGCGGCCGCCGCCGGGGCGCGCGAACGCCGGCCGTTGGCGGATGCGTCGGCTGCAGCGAGAGAGGAGCACACCAATAGGCAGCTGGACCTTGCTGCAGACACCGTGGCATCAAGGTTGCCTAACTTGGACAGCCTAGCTGCGATTGCGGATAAGGTGCTGGAAGCGGTGAGACCAACTCCTCATGTGGCGGAGGTGAAGTCGTCGACCTCACGGGGCGGAATAACATCCAGTCCGGAATTGGCTGCGGTATTGGCGGCCTTGGAGAAGCTCGACGGTAGGTTGTGCAGTCTGGAAGGTCAGTCTAGACGGTCGGATCGGTTCCGAAACAGACAGAGAGGAAGATCAATCTCTAGGAATAGCACGCGACACCGTTCATCATCGCGAGGAAGGAGTGGCACCAGAAGAACGCCTGATAGCCCAGATTGGCTATGTATATATCATTACCGGTACAAGGAAAAGGCGCACCGATGCGTACCGCCATGTTCGTGGAAAACCGAGAGTTCGGGAAACTAGCAGAGGTACAAGAGCAGGCGGAAACTTGTACCGCTCCACCATCACACCGCCTGTGTATCACAGACTCCAACAGTGGTTTACGTTTTCTGATAGATACGGGAGCTGACATTAGCGTGATACCGGTTGGGAATAGGCTAGCAGTGAGTGAAAGTGTGTGTAACCTTTTTGCAGCTAACGGTACGGAAATTAAAACTTACGGTGTAAAGACTTTAGAACTAAATTTGAAATTAAGAAGAGTATTTAAGTGGACATTTGTTATTGCCGATGTAAAGCAACCAATAATAGGTGCAGATTTTTTAGTACACTACGGACTTTTGGTCGATTTACTATCTAAAAGACTGATAGATAGGTTGACAAGCTTAAGTGTAATAGGAGCAATGGAACATTGCTTAAATCCATCTATCAGAGTTGTAGATATAAATCATCCTTTTCGTGACTTACTAGGTAAATATCCCGATATTACTAAACCTGTTAATTTCAGAGAACCGCCTAGTCATGGGGTGGAACATCATATAGAGACTACAGGTCCACCGATATTTTCGAGAGCTCGACCACTTCCTCCGGATCGGTACAAAATTGTTAAAAAAGAGTTTAGACTGATGCAGGAAATGGGTATCTGCAGGCCTTCTAAGAGCCCTTGGGCAAGTCCATTGCACGTTGTTCCTAAAAAGAACGGCGAACTTCGCCCATGTGGAGACTATAGACGATTAAATGAGGTCACGAAGGACGATAGATATCCAATTCCGCGCATACAGGATTTTACGTATATTCTAACAAAAAAAAAAGTATTTTCGACATTAGATATTAATAGAGCATATCATTTCATTCCAGTGGCAGAGCAAGACATAGAAAAAACTGCCATAATTACACCTTTTGGACTATGGGAATTTCCAAAGATGGGTTTCGGTCTAAAAAATGCAGCGCAGACGTTTCAAAGGTTTATGGACACCACAGTTTTCCAAAATTTAGATTTTATTTTTGTATACATTGATGATATTCTTATAGCCAGTGAGTCCGAGCAAGAACACGAGCGACACCTGCAGGCTGTGTTCGAGAGGTTAAATCGTTTTGGAATAACGATAAACGTATCAAAGTGCTGTTTTGGTAAGTCGAAGCTGAATTTCCTAGGGTTCGAGGTATCTGCGGAGGGCACACGACCATTGCCAGAAAAGGTGCAGGCGATAACAGATTTTCCGAGGCCTGAGACAGTGCAAGACTTGCGTCGTTTCCTAGGTATGATAAATTTTTATCGTGCTCATTTACCAGGTGCAGCATCATACCAGGCGAAGCTCAACGAATACCTACACAATAGTAAAAAACGGGATAAGACGAAGATTGAGTGGACAGCAGAATCGTTGGAGGCATTTGAGAAATGTAAGCAAGGCTTAAAAAACGCGGCTACATTGTCTCATCCTCACGTCAATGCACCCATAGCGCTGATGTCAGACGCATCAGACTACGCAGTAGGCGCAGTACTTCAGGTTCAGGTAAAAGGCTCTTGGAAACCCCTAGGGTATTTTTCGAAAAAGTTAACAAGCGCTCAGCAGAAGTATAGTACCTACGACAGAGAACTATTAGGTATATTTCTCGGAGTTCGTTATTTCAGAAAGATGTTCGAGGGACAGCCTTTAATCATCTTTACAGACCATAAACCTCTAACCTACGCATTCAAGAACGGGGATAACAACAAGGAAACACCACGTAGGACAAGGCAGTTGTTATTTATAAGTGAATTTTCAACGGACATTAGGTATGTAGAAGGAAAAAATAACATCCCGGCAGATTGTTTATCGCGAGTTGAAACGGTAACTTGTCCCACAGCGTTAGATTACGAGGCACTTGCTGACGCGCAGGAACGTGACGAGTTCGTTTCCAATGAAGTAGCGAACACAAACAACGGATCACGTTTCAGAAAAGTTCACTTACCTACAGGAAATAAGGCAATCTATTGCGAAATAAATAATAGCAATATTAGACCTTATTTGCCCGTTGCCTTTAGGAAAGCTGCTTTCGATTCAGTGCATGGTTTAAGTCATCCAGGTATAAGGACCACAAGGAAGATGTTAGCAAACAGATTTTTTTGGCCAGGGATGAATCGAGATGCAGGCTTATGGGCGAAATGTTGTTTGCAGTGTCAACGAGCTAAGGTAACTAGACACACCAGGTCTGAGTTAAATGAATATCAGAATGTCAACAGATTCGAGCACGTGAATGTGGACATAATAGGACCGCTACCAACCACTGCTGAAGGATACAGGTACTGTGTTACGATCGTAGACCGGAAAACACGATGGCCCGAAGCATTTCCCGTTAAAGAAATAACTGCGGAGAACGTGGCCAAAGTCATCTATGACGGTTGGATAAGCAGGTACGGTTGTCCAGTGAAGTTGACCAGTGACCAAGGCAGACAGTTCGAGAGTAGTTTGTTTGGTAATTTGTTAAAGATTCTAGGAATTCAGAGGTCAAGGTCTTCACCTTATCACCCACAGAGCAATGGGATGGTAGAGAGGTTTAATAAAGTGGTGAAAACTGCTTTAAAAGCAACCTTACAAGATAACTCGTGGATAGACCAGTTGTCATCAGTTTTACTGGGTCTTCGTGCAGCGCTGAGAAGCGACACTGGCGTCAGTGCTGCCGAGATGACGTTTGGTAGAAGCCTACGTCTTCCAGGTGATTTTTATGATTCTAGGGAGACAGAGTCGGGTGCCGACGATAGTTTAGTTGAGAAAATTCGTCGAACAATAGGTAAGTATAAACCCGCTTTAAAGTCTCATAGTAATACAAAGACATTTTTTGTACATCCCGATTTGAAGACGTGTACACAAGTATTTGTCCGAGACGATACAGTTAGACGACCGTTGAAATCTCCATATGATGGTCCATTTAAAGTTTTAAAACGTTATGAAAAAGTTTTCAAAATCAAGTTTCCAGGACGTGTAGTTAACATTTCAATCGATCGACTAAAACCAGCATATTTGTTAGAAGATTCAGGCAATTTAGAATCAGACCAAATTCCTACTGATATAACTGACAGTCAGACAAACTTGAGACCCAATACTGTAGATGTACAGCCTAACATAAAAACAACGAGAAGTGGACGAATTGTTCGTAGACCTGTTCGTTTTGAAGAGGAATAGTAACAGGTCAGGTTATACTGGTTTAATGACCACGATCATTTAAGCTGTGAGTAATCGCATTTTAGCAAAAACATGTATTGCGACAGTTGTTGAACTAATTATTAGTTTTACTTATTTTGCTATTATACATGTAATAATTAGTATGTTAATTCTGTATTTTTGTGTGAATGCATTAGAGCAATGCTAGAGCATTTGTAACTATAATTATGCTCAGTTATGAATTTTTGACGTTTTGATTTAGAGTTCCCGTAGGTCGCGATGCTCTCAACTTTACGTTGTAGGGATACCAAGGGTTACTCAAAAATATTCTTGTATTTTTAGATTTTAATAATCTGTTTTATTTCACGTGTTATTATAACATACGTTATGATGATGATTGATGATTCTATTTTTGTATTGTTTACATTGTTGCTCATGCGATGTTGCGTAATGTACTTCGGTCATTTTAAGCGCACGTGTAACAACATGCATAGGTATATAAGAATATAATTCGTTTTGTAAGTCATTGCACAAGAAATAATTATGTCAATTTTTTGCAGTTTTAATCATTATTTCTTTATTAAAAGATCCGTCTTTTTAATAAAATTACATTCGAGTATAATATTTTCACTTGAACAGTACTTACTGTACCTACATACTTACTTACAAGATGGGCTACGGTCAAAGCAAGGAAGCCAACAATAACGAAGTAATAGCAAAGGCAGAAATCGTTTCTAACGTAACTCAAGTTGAGTCAAGGTTGAATATTTTATCCATTATTTTGTTGGTGGTAGCAGGCCTGATAGCAGTCAGCCTGTTGTTTGCAATTAGAAGATTCTGTGTACAGAAAACCAGGCATTGGTTACGAAGAGAGATTGGAGCTGCCAGTATGATGACGCAACCAGTGGTTCGGGTCCAGACCCTGCCATCCCAAGCAGCCCAAGCTACTACGATTGTGTAAATTTTGAGGCATCATTAAATTTCTATTTTTATTCCTTGTGCCAGTGACATTTAGGGATAGTGTTTGTAGTGTTAAGTTACGGAAACTTCAATTAAAACTCAGTGAATTTTTGTTTTACCATGTATACTTAAAAGTTATCATTCCGTTTCAGTATTTTTGAGATGTTATAACTTAACAACTAAATGAAATAACAATAATAGTAATTTAATAACAGTGTATTATTCCGTCAGCACGAATTCCTGGTATCGCCCGCCGGCCGCCGCGAAGCGCAGAGCTTGCAGTATTAGGTTACAGTGTAGAGTAAAGTTGAACGACTAGCGACAGCGAAGCGATACTAGGCTATTCATACTGATAGAACTTATGATTTAACTTTTAAAAATTTTTTCTTTGTATAAAAAATTTGGGGAGGACTATTGTAGGGACACATATGTAATGAACAATATGCTGACATAGCAATCGAGGTGCCGGCCGCGAGGCGCGGGCAGCGTCAGTTAGCCCCCGCTTAGCGACTTGCCCGGTTCATTCCCAATTCCCAGTATCAAGGGACATAGTAGAATCACCATTTAAGTAAATTATTATTTTGTGTTATATTTTACCTTCTGATTTGACCTTGTGGAGTTGTGTTATAATAAACTATATTTTCTTACAATCAGTGACTTTAAATTAATATCCAATCAGTTTCATTAAATCCTACATTCAGTGATTATAAACCAGTAAACCTACATATGGTTTATTTAGTGCGAAATAGTTTTGGGATAAAGTGAATTAATTGTTTTTCAATATAATTCTTGTTTGTGAAGTTTTAGGGTGGGAATTAATATAATAGTGAATGCTTTTTTCAGTACTTAACTAATTATGCGTTAATTGTCTATATTATTACTTATATGATCTTTATGTATGTGTTTAGTTAAAGTGCTAGTTAAAGAGCTTAGGCCCATATAGTGGGTAGGTCTCTGAACGAATGTGGAATGGTATAAGTAACTATTAACAATGAACATATTTATTTGATAAAGTTTTACTGAATTAGTTGTTATACTGGATTTCTGAAGATGGTTTGATGGACGAATAATTAACTTACATATATGATTAGTGGTTTGTTTTGATGTTTTGTTCAGGTGTACATTGTCTGGTTTGCGCTAAATGATCGTAACGTGATTTTAGGTACTGTTTTCTGCTATACTTGGAACGTAGGAACAGTACATGCATATAAACCTGTATTACAATGGTGTCTTGAATAGACTCAAACTTCAAACCTTGGTTAAGGCCAATTGTATTACGATACATATACCCAAGGGTACATATTTGAACTACTCCTGATTTGCCATCTGATGGAACTGGAAAATCATGTTTTTTGGGAAAAGAGGACCTAGGCCCACAAAATATTTACCTTCCATATTGGTTCAGAATAGGTGAGCTTACCCCATCCTAAGGACCGGGTTAATTTGCAATGTCGAATAATCCTGAAATACGAATATAATAAGGGATCATGGTTCCTTACACATCTAGTTCAAGAACTAGTACATACATAGTGTCACGACACTAATAATGAAATTAAATATTTCTTGTTCCAAGGAACTAATACATACAGTTTGACATAAACTGAATTCGCAAATTTACCCAACCGTATGTTCAAGCCGTGTTAGAATTGCAATAGTTAATAATAACTGTAATTCTATATCGGTGGGTAGGGGATATTATTTATATATTTTTTAATACTTACAGGTTGTCTTTCATTCTTAACTAAAACTTATCTTTATATTTTTACCTTTAACCACGTGTCTTTTAACTTTACCAATTAACTTTAGCATTTTCTATAATACCTACTTATATTTGCCATATATTTGTGTTTGTTCTACAGCTACTACGAAGTGTGTGTAATAATATTACTGTGATTTTAATAATAATAAATTTACTGTGTTTAAAGTACTTTTATCATTTCTCTCCTGTTATACTAGTGTTCTGAGTATTATATCATTTGTTAGGTATTTACATTATCCTAGTTAGGGCTTTTAGGTCTATAACTCTCACTCTTTGTTCAAGAACCTAGGTCATTACGTACAGCTATGGGGTCCTGCCGCTACTTAGACGATCACTTCACTTCTTCTGGCCAAAATATTTATAGTCAAGACAGAATACCATAGAACCATAGCTTTATTAGGTAAACTTTTAGGGTTCCTTGAGGGTTTGTATTAGTACTGAGGGTTCTCTAGCTTATAGGGTTTGATTTGTATGGGGTAGAGGGCTGTGTGATTAGGTTGAGATAGGCTAGGACTTTTCAAGCGTTACAATTTGTGAGCCGTGATCAGGATATAAATAAATAAATAAATAAGTATTTATATGTCATTAGAGTATGATGAAGTGATGAGAGTATATTTAATGTTTCTTTTGTTTTATAGGTTGGTTCTTATTGGGTTCTGTCTTGCGAGTGACACGCAAGTGTCACAATTTGCTGCTGTGAAATGGATGCATTGAGTTGAGAGTTATATAGTATTTAGATTAAGTGTCGTTATTATATTTTAGGTACAATTGGTTTCACTAAGTGTCAAAAGTTTATAAGTTGGGGGGGCAAGTATTAAGTTGTTAAGCAGGTTATTAGGTAATTTATTGTTCCTATCTAAAGGAGAATCTGTGTTCTGTCTGTGTTGTCGTTATATATTCTTAACCTTTATTCTGTCTGTGATGTGATTTAATATTCTGAACCTTTATTCTGTCTGTTTTGTGAATATCCTAGGAGCAAATTAGGACTGCACTTATGTCGCTGATAGGTTTATAAAATAGTATTTTGGTTTGTTCCTTAGATAGACCTGACTTGGGAAAGCTGCAAACTCGAGTTCGATTCTCGACTGGAATAGTATTTGTATTATATCTGAGTTATCATTTCGGGAAGTATTTTAGGGAATTTAGGATTACAGTGTGTAGGTATGTATGCTGAAGCACATCATCACCATAATCATCATCATCAACCAAAAAAGGATCAGCTGCTGTTTATAGGTTAGTCTACTAAGGAATTATAAAGTGTAGAATGTAAGTGTGTATGTATGCTAAAATACATCATCATCATCTTCACCGTCATCATCATCATATCAGTCAAAAGGAGTCACGCTGCTGGATATTGTGCTTGGTCAAGGATCTTCACAACTTTATATTCTGTATTATTGAGATTTTATATTTTAGGAACTTGCTAGCTACGTTAGGTTACGGTTAGAAATATCTGTAGGTATCACTTAATTTGTTCATCAATATTGATAGGAGTAACTTTGCAGCACGCGTCAATCTAAAAGCAGTAGATAGGAGAGTAGGAACTTTAGGAAAACTTTACATGGTATAACAGGAGCGATTTAAGATAGATCATATTGGAAATCATAATGTAATTTTTGCTACTAACTTTCTAAGTTTCAGTGAAGTTTAGAGATTGATTCTACAGGAAGGTGCAGACATGTTGAAGAATAATATTATTGGAGCTGTACAAATGAAAGGAAGTTGAGAACGCCTAGCCGATTGACGGGATATATATTTCCTATTATTTTATTTCATTAACTTTAGTTCCGTTTTAGATTTAACATTGTGTATTTGATTATTTTGAAGATTATCTAGTGGGTGTGACTCAGTCTAACATGCGGGGGGGCATGTCAAGTGTCGTCTATAAACTTGTGGGTTGTTCTGTTTTAATTTTATCATCATCATCATCATCATTTCAGCCATAAGACGTCCACTGCTGAACATATGCCATCTCTATGGATCTCAATCGACCTGTTTAATTTACCTTTCATTTATTAAAGTCTTGTCATTATTTGTTGGTATGTATGTATGTCATTATCATTCTTCTTCAATAATAATTACAGTTTATCTTAACACAATAAAACTTGCAATGTCAGGGGGGCAAGAAGAAACAGGAGGCGACTTGAAACAGGGTTTTGTAAGATAATTCTAGAATGTGCCTTTTCCGTAGCATTTAATTTTAATATTATTTATTTATGTATCTGTCGTAGGGTGAAATATCATAACCATTAATATTTTCACAGATTTCAAACTGAGCGTGATATTCCAAAGTGACTAACAGGCAGACGAAGCTTTGTTAGTTTTCAAAGGAAAACTAATTTAAATAATTTTTGGTAAACATAGATAAGTTCATTTTATGCGTGTAAGTAGAACTGTGTTTTATGAATAACTTAGATTAAGGTGGCATTAACGCGTAGAGACTTGCAACATGACAGTTTGCGTAAAACAAATTAGCATTTTGCGTAGTTTTTCTCACAAATGTTGGCGTATCTTATATTTCACTTTGACGTTTATTTTATTTTTGACTTACAGTTGCAAATATGGCGTAACTTAAAATAGATTGGCAATTGGCGTAACTTTTATTTCAGTTTTATTACTTATTTCAGATTTCTAACTAAGCAAATTTGGCGTAGTATACATATTTGGCGTACAACATTAAAGCGTAAAGATCGAATCATAGTAGTTGCAGTAGTATACTTTAGTGTAAGTTAGTTATATAAGGATTTACTTGAAGTGAATTCCGTTCGCTAATATATCATAGCTATCACAATTAAAAATTAATTTCTTTTGATTTAACAGATAGTATGATAAAGTTCTACAATTGTCATTATTCCTATAGGGTTTGCAATTTTGAACGAAACTGTGCGAAAAAGTGTATGAGGAAGGGCGAAGGATGAAGTATGAAATTACTAATGGGTATGTAAATTAGATGATGGATGAATAATTGGATGAAAGTATGAGTTGATGAATGATCTTGATAAGTTTAAATGAGTTTCCTCATAATTGCGAGTCTTGCGAATGATGACAACGGTTATTGTTATTTGAAAGGGAGAAATATACAATAATGTGTTATCAATGGAACATTGGTGCTAGGCTAAATGTCATACCTTTAATAGGTAAGTTCTTTTTGATGACACAATACTTTACAAGAAGCTAATCTCTATTCGTCGGAACACTCTCTATGAACAAGTGAGAATAGCAGACACAGCATTTCTTTTATTGTCTATCTGGAACCATCCGGGAACCATCGGTGCATATACTTATGGATTATATCCGTATGGATAAATCTGTATTGTATATTATATTGATTAAGCTGTCTAATGGTGTGAGAACGAAGTTCACTTCTGTGTCTTAGTTCTTCCAACATGGGGCCGGGGCACACCCGATGTGGGGATGCTTGTCTATCCTTCCGGGTCGCGGTTCTTCTAGAGCCGTCTGGTAAGTGCGAGCCGACATTGTCAGATTGGTATAAGAAAGCTTATCTGATCAACATTGGCATTGACCTGTGTATCGTTCCATATAGTGGTTGTTTACTCAGATGGATTCCACACGACAAACCGAGTGGAAGGCATAGGGGTACCTTTTTGATTTAGGTTTGATAAAAATAACTCAATACATGAAACTTTAAAATGGGTTTCTTACATCATATAACTTTCATGTGAATTATAATTCTCAGCATAAATAAAATTCAACACTGGGATAAATAGAGACTTGTGAATCAGAATCGTATAATTATTGTTTAATGAATTAGTATATTTTTAGAAATTAGAATATTTTCTAATTTCATAAATGCTGTTAACTTTCTTGCTTGGAAATAGAGTACTACATACACCAATAAGGGGAGAAGTTGGTTTTTGGTGAGGATTATGAATTGTATTTTGTTCACTGGGAGAGAATAATATAATTGTTGGAGGTTACCTGGAATAGAAAGGCTTTTCCATTTTGATGAGGGGCTCTCGTAGGTTCATTACGTCTGGGCAATGTAGATGGTGGGGTCGCCAGCCGGGCAATGTGGCTATAGACTCTAAATGAAGATGCGAGAGATTTACTAATAGGGTACGTCAGCCTCACAACCTGGCGCTTCTATTGGAATGGGAATTCATGGCCGAGAACAATTTGACTCATGGGACAAAATACTTTAAGTTCATGATTCGAACTAGATAATTAATTTTCTTTCAATTATTGGTCACTTCACACACCACATTAACATTGGGGGGAAAATGACAATAACTGCATATGCAAATATTTTGGAATACCTTCAGCATGTTGTAATACTAAGTCTGAGACTTAAATATTTAGTGAACATTAAATATTTTTGTCTATCCTTTACAATATTTGTTTTATAGTTTTAACATTTGAGCTCCGAGTCAGTCAATTCATTCCTTACCTCTATGCTCAAATGTGGGGGGCAAATGTAACGATACAAAAGTCCGTTACTTAATTAAACTTTATTATTTTTGTTTCATTTAGTTTTAGGTAATAATAATTACTCAGTTTAGGATATTGGCGCGAACCACGAAGGAAATCATCAACAGTCAAAACCTCAAAACCAAGCGAAGCGACGGCTTGGCGCCAAAACATCGAAACCAAGGCCATTTTCTGTTAGCAACAGGGCGACGCTAGGAAGCGTCCCACGAGATCAACGCATGCGTATTAGTGGATACGCCAGCAATCGACGCGACGCGCAAATTGGCGCTAACGTTTGGCGCCTTTTAAGTACCCATTGCGCATGTCTGATTAAGAGACGCTTCTGTTATGCGACGCTCGCAGCATCCATAGTAAGTGCGCAGGCGTGAAAAGGGCCGAACACAACTGGAATTAGCGTCGGTAGACTAGGGTATATAAGGCAATGTCGGCGGGAATCCGGGATCACTTTGAGTTGGAGATTGAAGAGTAAACTTTACATTACTTTGTTCCTAGGTAGCCTAAGTACCTATTTTAGACTCTAGATTCAGTGTAGTAATTCTGTCTGAGTGTCTATTAAGCTATAGTGTTCAGGTAATTTGTTTAAACCCTGGTGAGTTGCACAATGTTATTTATATTATTATCTATAATCGTGTTTTTATAATTACGACATTTGTACGTAGGTAAATGCCTAATTTGTAGCTCATATAATGGTGAAACGTGTAGTGGTTACATTAAACTTACCTCCCATTTATTGTTAGGTTTCGGAGTTAGTTTACCTAAGCTCAAAGCTAGGTAATATTACACAAGTTTTATTTTCACAGAACTATTTCACTTATTTAACTTATAGATATTTCCATTTACCATATCACACCTTAATATACATGACGGAAGTTGTTCTCCACATTGTACTTATAAATAGTATACGTAAATACAGCTATGTATTAGGTATTTCACGGTAGTTCACACAGTTAGACTAAGAATGTTATTATAGTGTTAGTAAATGGAAGGATTATTTTAAAGCAATAAGCTACAACACTCACACACACACGGTACGTATATTTGTTAAGTTAGTTAGTATATAACCAAGCCTTATTCTATTTTAATGTATCTTTCTTAAGTTAAAATAATATTTGTACAAGCATCGGTCCACAAAATGGCGGACGGGACGCGGGCTCACGGCGCGATGCTCAGCCGCTGACTAGAGTGAATCCTATTTATAAATACATTCGAGTATGAAAGAACGAGACGCGAGATGCAGGGGTAAATTCTAGTTCCTAAGAGAGACAGGGATAGACGGCGAGTTCAGGGTTACGTAACAGAGTGGCGGCGTTGAATGCCGTCGTGGGGCAGCTAGCGTCAGTGCTTAAAGGTCGTATCTCGATATTTCGATTATTTGAATAAATCGCGTATACATAAATTTGGTAAAGTATGTTTGTATCAGTATCTAGATTGTATTGCTAATGAAAAGGGACCAAGGTTGGTTAGTTGGACGGTTATATTTATTATTGTTTTGATTTTATCTGTGAATTATTTAAGTGTGCTAATTATTTTATTTATCCTATGTATGGTTTATTTAGTGCGAAATAGTTTTGGGATAAAGTGAATTAATTGTTTTTCAATATAATTCTTGTTTGTGAAGTTTTAGGGTGGGAATTAATATAATAGTGAATGCTTTTTTCAGTACTTAACTAATTATGCGTTAATTGTCTATATTATTACTTATATGATCTTTATGTATGTGTTTAGTTAAAGTGCTAGTTAAAGAGCTTAGGCCCATATAGTGGGTAGGTCTCTGAACGAATGTGGAATGGTATAAGTAACTATTAACAATGAACATATTTATTTGATAAAGTTTTACTGAATTAGTTGTTATACTGGATTTCTGAAGATGGTTTGATGGACGAATAATTAACTTACATATATGATTAGTGGTTTGTTTTGATGTTTTGTTCAGGTGTACATTGTCTGGTTTGCGCTAAATGATCGTAACGTGATTTTAGGTACTGTTTTCTGCTATACTTGGAACGTAGGAACAGTACATGCATATAAACCTGTATTACAATGGTGTCTTGAATAGACTCAAACTTCAAACCTTGGTTAAGGCCAATTGTATTACGATACATATACCCAAGGGTACATATTTGAACTACTCCTGATTTGCCATCTGATGGAACTGGAAAATCATGTTTTTTGGGAAAAGAGGACCTAGGCCCACAAAATATTTACCTTCCATATTGGTTCAGAATAGATGAGCTTACCCCATCCTAAGGACCGGGTTAATTTGCAATGTCGAATAATCCTGAAATACGAATATAATAAGGGATCATGGTTCCTTACACATCTAGTTCAAGAACTAGTACATACATAGTGTCACGACACTAATAATGAAATTAAATATTTCTTGTTCCAAGGAACTAATACATACAGTTTGACATAAACTGAATTCGCAAATTTACCCAACCGTATGTTCAAGCCGTGTTAGAATTGCAATAGTTAATAATAACTGTAATTCTATATCGGTGGGTAGGGGATATTATTTATATATTTTTTAATACTTACAGGTTGTCTTTCATTCTTAACTAAAACTTATCTTTATATTTTTACCTTTAACCACGTGTCTTTTAACTTTACCAATTAACTTTAGCATTTTCTATAATACCTACTTATATTTGCCATATATTTGTGTTTGTTCTACAGCTACTACGAAGTGTGTGTAATAATATTACTGTGATTTTAATAATAATAAATTTACTGTGTTTAAAGTACTTTTATCATTTCTCTCCTGTTATACTAGTGTTCTGAGTATTATATCATTTGTTAGGTATTTACATTATCCTAGTTAGGGCTTTTAGGTCTATAACTCTCACTCTTTGTTCAAGAACCTAGGTCATTACGTACAGCTATGGGGTCCTGCCGCTACTTAGACGATCACTTCACTTCTTCTGGCCAAAATATTTATAGTCAAGACAGAATACCATAGAACCATAGCTTTATTAGGTAAACTTTTAGGGTTCCTTGAGGGTTTGTATTAGTACTGAGGGTTCTCTAGCTTATAGGGTTTGATTTGTATGGGGTAGAGGGCTGTGTGATTAGGTTGAGATAGGCTAGGACTTTTCAAGCGTTACAATTTGTGAGCCGTGATCAGGATATAAATAAATAAATAAATAAGTATTTATATGTCATTAGAGTATGATGAAGTGATGAGAGTATATTTAATGTTTCTTTTGTTTTATAGGTTGGTTCTTATTGGGTTCTGTCTTGCGAGTGACACGCAAGTGTCACAATTTGCTGCTGTGAAATGGATGCATTGAGTTGAGAGTTATATAGTATTTAGATTAAGTGTCGTTATTATATTTTAGGTACAATTGGTTTCACTAAGTGTCAAAAGTTTATAAGTTGGGGGGGCAAGTATTAAGTTGTTAAGCAGGTTATTAGGTAATTTATTGTTCCTATCTAAAGGAGAATCTGTGTTCTGTCTGTGTTGTCGTTATATATTCTTAACCTTTATTCTGTCTGTGATGTGATTTAATATTCTGAACCTTTATTCTGTCTGTTTTGTGAATATCCTAGGAGCAAATTAGGACTGCACTTATGTCGCTGATAGGTTTATAAAATAGTATTTTGGTTTGTTCCTTAGATAGACCTGACTTGGGAAAGCTGCAAACTCGAGTTCGATTCTCGACTGGAATAGTATTTGTATTATATCTGAGTTATCATTTCGGGAAGTATTTTAGGGAATTTAGGATTACAGTGTGTAGGTATGTATGCTGAAGCACATCATCACCATAATCATCATCATCAACCAAAAAAGGATCAGCTGCTGTTTATAGGTTAGTCTACTAAGGAATTATAAAGTGTAGAATGTAAGTGTGTATGTATGCTAAAATACATCATCATCATCTTCACCGTCATCATCATCATATCAGTCAAAAGGAGTCACGCTGCTGGATATTGTGCTTGGTCAAGGATCTTCACAACTTTATATTCTGTATTATTGAGATTTTATATTTTAGGAACTTGCTAGCTACGTTAGGTTACGGTTAGAAATATCTGTAGGTATCACTTAATTTGTTCATCAATATTGATAGGAGTAACTTTGCAGCACGCGTCAATCTAAAAGCAGTAGATAGGAGAGTAGGAACTTTAGGAAAACTTTACATGGTATAACAGGAGCGATTTAAGATAGATCATATTGGAAATCATAATGTAATTTTTGCTACTAACTTTCTAAGTTTCAGTGAAGTTTAGAGATTGATTCTACAGGAAGGTGCAGACATGTTGAAGAATAATATTATTGGAGCTGTACAAATGAAAGGAAGTTGAGAACGCCTAGCCGATTGACGGGATATATATTTCCTATTATTTTATTTCATTAACTTTAGTTCCGTTTTAGATTTAACATTGTGTATTTGATTATTTTGAAGATTATCTAGTGGGTGTGACTCAGTCTAACATGCGGGGGGGCATGTCAAGTGTCGTCTATAAACTTGTGGGTTGTTCTGTTTTAATTTTATCATCATCATCATCATCATTTCAGCCATAAGACGTCCACTGCTGAACATATGCCATCTCTATGGATCTCAATCGACCTGTTTAATTTACCTTTCATTTATTAAAGTCTTGTCATTATTTGTTGGTATGTATGTATGTCATTATCATTCTTCTTCAATAATAATTACAGTTTATCTTAACACAATAAAACTTGCAATGTCAGGGGGGCAAGAAGAAACAGGAGGCGACTTGAAACAGGGTTTTGTAAGATAATTCTAGAATGTGCCTTTTCCGTAGCATTTAATTTTAATATTATTTATTTATGTATCTGTCGTAGGGTGAAATATCATAACCATTAATATTTTCACAGATTTCAAACTGAGCGTGATATTCCAAAGTGACTAACAGGCAGACGAAGCTTTGTTAGTTTTCAAAGGAAAACTAATTTAAATAATTTTTGGTAAACATAGATAAGTTCATTTTATGCGTGTAAGTAGAACTGTGTTTTATGAATAACTTAGATTAAGGTGGCATTAACGCGTAGAGACTTGCAACATGACAGTTTGCGTAAAACAAATTAGCATTTTGCGTAGTTTTTCTCACAAATGTTGGCGTATCTTATATTTCACTTTGACGTTTATTTTATTTTTGACTTACAGTTGCAAATATGGCGTAACTTAAAATAGATTGGCAATTGGCGTAACTTTTATTTCAGTTTTATTACTTATTTCAGATTTCTAACTAAGCAAATTTGGCGTAGTATACATATTTGGCGTACAACATTAAAGCGTAAAGATCGAATCATAGTAGTTGCAGTAGTATACTTTAGTGTAAGTTAGTTATATAAGGATTTACTTGAAGTGAATTCCGTTCGCTAATATATCATAGCTATCACAATTAAAAATTAATTTCTTTTGATTTAACAGATAGTATGATAAAGTTCTACAATTGTCATTATTCCTATAGGGTTTGCAATTTTGAACGAAACTGTGCGAAAAAGTGTATGAGGAAGGGCGAAGGATGAAGTATGAAATTACTAATGGGTATGTAAATTAGATGATGGATGAATAATTGGATGAAAGTATGAGTTGATGAATGATCTTGATAAGTTTAAATGAGTTTCCTCATAATTGCGAGTCTTGCGAATGATGACAACGGTTATTGTTATTTGAAAGGGAGAAATATACAATAATGTGTTATCAATGGAACATTGGTGCTAGGCTAAATGTCATACCTTTAATAGGTAAGTTCTTTTTGATGACACAATACTTTACAAGAAGCTAATCTCTATTCGTCGGAACACTCTCTATGAACAAGTGAGAATAGCAGACACAGCATTTCTTTTATTGTCTATCTGGAACCATCCGGGAACCATCGGTGCATATACTTATGGATTATATCCGTATGGATAAATCTGTATTGTATATTATATTGATTAAGCTGTCTAATGGTGTGAGAACGAAGTTCACTTCTGTGTCTTAGTTCTTCCAACATGGGGCCGGGGCACACCCGATGTGGGGATGCTTGTCTATCCTTCCGGGTCGCGGTTCTTCTAGAGCCGTCTGGTAAGTGCGAGCCGACATTGTCAGATTGGTATAAGAAAGCTTATCTGATCAACATTGGCATTGACCTGTGTATCGTTCCATATAGTGGTTGTTTACTCAGATGGATTCCACACGACAAACCGAGTGGAAGGCATAGGGGTACCTTTTTGATTTAGGTTTGATAAAAATAACTCAATACATGAAACTTTAAAATGGGTTTCTTACATCATATAACTTTCATGTGAATTATAATTCTCAGCATAAATAAAATTCAACACTGGGATAAATAGAGACTTGTGAATCAGAATCGTATAATTATTGTTTAATGAATTAGTATATTTTTAGAAATTAGAATATTTTCTAATTTCATAAATGCTGTTAACTTTCTTGCTTGGAAATAGAGTACTACATACACCAATAAGGGGAGAAGTTGGTTTTTGGTGAGGATTATGAATTGTATTTTGTTCACTGGGAGAGAATAATATAATTGTTGGAGGTTACCTGGAATAGAAAGGCTTTTCCATTTTGATGAGGGGCTCTCGTAGGTTCATTACGTCTGGGCAATGTAGATGGTGGGGTCGCCAGCCGGGCAATGTGGCTATAGACTCTAAATGAAGATGCGAGAGATTTACTAATAGGGTACGTCAGCCTCACAACCTGGCGCTTCTATTGGAATGGGAATTCATGGCCGAGAACAATTTGACTCATGGGACAAAATACTTTAAGTTCATGATTCGAACTAGATAATTAATTTTCTTTCAATTATTGGTCACTTCACACACCACATTAACATTGGGGGGAAAATGACAATAACTGCATATGCAAATATTTTGGAATACCTTCAGCATGTTGTAATACTAAGTCTGAGACTTAAATATTTAGTGAACATTAAATATTTTTGTCTATCCTTTACAATATTTGTTTTATAGTTTTAACATTTGAGCTCCGAGTCAGTCAATTCATTCCTTACCTCTATGCTCAAATGTGGGGGGCAAATGTAACGATACAAAAGTCCGTTACTTAATTAAACTTTATTATTTTTGTTTCATTTAGTTTTAGGTAATAATAATTACTCAGTTTAGGATATTGGCGCGAACCACGAAGGAAATCATCAACAGTCAAAACCTCAAAACCAAGCGAAGCGACGGCTTGGCGCCAAAACATCGAAACCAAGGCCATTTTCTGTTAGCAACAGGGCGACGCTAGGAAGCGTCCCACGAGATCAACGCATGCGTATTAGTGGATACGCCAGCAATCGACGCGACGCGCAAATTGGCGCTAACGTTTGGCGCCTTTTAAGTACCCATTGCGCATGTCTGATTAAGAGACGCTTCTGTTATGCGACGCTCGCAGCATCCATAGTAAGTGCGCAGGCGTGAAAAGGGCCGAACACAACTGGAATTAGCGTCGGTAGACTAGGGTATATAAGGCAATGTCGGCGGGAATCCGGGATCACTTTGAGTTGGAGATTGAAGAGTAAACTTTACATTACTTTGTTCCTAGGTAGCCTAAGTACCTATTTTAGACTCTAGATTCAGTGTAGTAATTCTGTCTG
>JALPQI010031181.1:0-49078 GCA_025490895.1 Thaumatotibia leucotreta
TATGGCGTAACTTAAAATAGATTGGCAATTGGCGTAACTTTTATTTCAGTTTTTATTACTTATTTCAGATTTCTAACTAAGCAAATTTGGCGTAGTATACATATTTGGCGTACAACATAAAGCGTAAAGATCGAATCATAGTAGTTGCAGTAGTATACTTTAGTGTAAGTTAGTTATATAAGGATTTACTTGAAGTGAATTCCGTTCGCTAATATATCATAGCTATCACAATTAAAAATTATTTCTTTTGATTTAACAGATAGTATGATAAAGTTCTACAATTGTCATTATTCCTATAGGGTTTGCAATTTTGAACGAACTGTGCGAAAAAGTGTATGAGGAAGGGCGAAGGATAGAAGTATGAAATTACTAATGGGTATGTAAATTAGATGATGGATGAATAATTGGATGAAAGTATGAGTTGATGAATGATCTTGATAAGTTTAAATGAGTTTCCTCATAATTGCGAGTCTTGCGAATGATGACACACGGTTATTGTTATTTGAAAGGGAGAAATATACAATAATGTGTTATCAATGGAACATTGGTGCTAGGCTAAATGTCATACCTTTAATAGGTAAGTTCTTTTTGATGACACAATACTTTACAAGAAGCTAATCTCTATTTCGTCGGAACACTCTCTATGAACAAGTGAGAATAGCAGACACAGCATTTCTTTTATTGTCTATCTGGAACCATCCGGGAACCATCGGTGCATATACTTATGGATTATATCCGTATGGATAAATCTGTATTGTATATTATATTGATTAAGCTGTCTAATGGTGTGAGAACGAAGTTCACTTCTGTGTCTTAGTTCTTCCAACATGGGGCCGGGGCACACCCGATGTGGGGATGCTTGTCTATCCTTCCGGGTCGCGGTTCTTCTAGAGCCGTCTGGTAAGTGCGAGCCGACATTGTCAGATTGGTATAAGAAAGCTTATCTGATCAACATTGGCATTGACCTGTGTATCGTTCCATATAGTGGTTGTTTACTCAGATGGATTCCACACGACAAACCGAGTGGAAGGCATAGGGGTACCTTTTTGATTTAGTTTGATAAAAATAACTCAATACATGAAACTTTAAAATGGGTTTCTTACATCATATAACTTTCATGTGAATTATAATTCTCAGCATAAATAAAATTCAACACTGGGATAAATAGAGACTTGTGATCAGAATCGTATAATTATTGTTAATGAATTAGTATATTTTTAGAAATTAGAATATTTTCTAATTTCATAAATGCTGTTAACTTTCTTGCTTGGAAATAGAGTACTACATACACCAATAAGGGGAGAAGTTGGTTTTTGGTGAGGATTATGAATTGTATTTTGTTCACTGGGAGAGATAATATAATTGTTGGAGGTTACCTGGAATAGAAAGGCTTTTCCATTTTGATGAGGGGCTCTCGTAGGTTCATTACGTCTGGGCAATGTAGATGGTGGGGTCGGCCAGCCGGGCAATGTGGCTATAGACTCTAAATGAAGATGCGAGAGATTTACTAATAGGGTACGTCAGCCTCACAACCTGGCGCTTCTATTGGAATGGGAATTCATGGCCGAGAACAATTTGACTCATGGGACAAAATACTTTAAGTTCATGATTCGAACTAGATAATTAATTTTCTTTCAATTATTGGTCACTTCACACACCACATTAACATTGGGGGGAAAATGACAATAACTGCATATGCAAATATTTTGGAATACCTTCAGCATGTTGTAATACTAAGTCTGAGACTTAAATATTTAGTGAACATTAAATATTTTTGTCTATCCTTTACAATATTTGTTTTATAGTTTTAACATTTGAGCTCCGAGTCAGTCAATTCATTCCTTACCTCTATGCTCAAATGTGGGGGGCAAATGTAACGATACAAAAGTCCGTTACTTAATTAAACTTTATTATTTTTGTTTCATTTAGTTTTAGGTAATAATAATTACTCAGTTTAGGATATTGGCGCGAACCACGAAGGAAATCATCAACAGTCAAAACCTCAAAACCAAGCGAAGCGACGGCTTGGCGCCAAAACATCGAAACCAAGGCCATTTTCTGTTAGCAACAGGGCGACGCTAGGAAGCGTCCCACGAGATCAACGCATGCGTATTAGTGGATACGCCAGCAATCGACGCGACGCGCAAATTGGCGCTAACGTTTGGCGCCTTTTAAGTACCCATTGCGCATGTCTGATTAAGAGACGCTTCTGTTATGCGACGCTCGCAGCATCCATAGTAAGTGCGCAGGCGTGAAAAGGGCCGAACACAACTGGAATTAGCGTCGGTAGACTAGGGTATATAAGGCAATGTCGGCGGGAATCCGGGATCACTTTGAGTTGGAGATTGAAGAGTAAACTTTACATTACTTTGTTCCTAGGTAGCCTAAGTACCTATTTTAGACTCTAGATTCAGTGTAGTAATTCTGTCTGAGTGTCTATTAAGCTATAGTGTTCAGGTAATTTGTTTAAACCCTGGTGAGTTGCACAATGTTATTTATATTATTATCTATAATCGTGTTTTTATAATTACGACATTTGTACGTAGGTAAATGCCTAATTTGTAGCTCATATAATGGTGAAACGTGTAGTGGTTACATTAAACTTACCTCCCATTTATTGTTAGGTTTCGGAGTTAGTTTACCTAAGCTCAAAGCTAGGTAATATTACACAAGTTTTATTTTCACAGAACTATTTCACTTATTTAACTTATAGATATTTCCATTTACCATATCACACCTTAATATACATGACGGAAGTTGTTCTCCACATTGTACTTATAAATAGTATACGTAAATACAGCTATGTATTAGGTATTTCACGGTAGTTCACACAGTTAGACTAAGAATGTTATTATAGTGTTAGTAAATGGAAGGATTATTTTAAAGCAATAAGCTACAACACTCACACACACACGGTACGTATATTTGTTAAGTTAGTTAGTATATAACCAAGCCTTATTCTATTTTAATGTATCTTTCTTAAGTTAAAATAATATTTGTACAAGCATCGGTCCACAAAATGGCGGACGGGACGCGGGCTCACGGCGCGATGCTCAGCCGCTGACTAGAGTGAATCCTATTTATAAATACATTCGAGTATGAAAGAACGAGACGCGAGATGCAGGGGTAAATTCTAGTTCCTAAGAGAGACAGGGATAGACGGCGAGTTCAGGGTTACGTAACAGAGTGGCGGCGTTGAATGCCGTCGTGGGGCAGCTAGCGTCAGTGCTTAAAGGTCGTATCTCGATATTTCGATTATTTGAATAAATCGCGTATACATAAATTTGGTAAAGTATGTTTGTATCAGTATCTAGATTGTATTGCTAATGAAAAGGGACCAAGGTTGGTTAGTTGGACGGTTATATTTATTATTGTTTTGATTTTATCTGTGAATTATTTAAGTGTGCTAATTATTTTATTTATCCTATGTATGGTTTATTTAGTGCGAAATAGTTTTGGGATAAAGTGAATTAATTGTTTTTCAATATAATTCTTGTTTGTGAAGTTTTAGGGTGGGAATTAATATAATAGTGAATGCTTTTTTCAGTACTTAACTAATTATGCGTTAATTGTCTATATTATTACTTATATGATCTTTATGTATGTGTTTAGTTAAAGTGCTAGTTAAAGAGCTTAGGCCCATATAGTGGGTAGGTCTCTGAACGAATGTGGAATGGTATAAGTAACTATTAACAATGAACATATTTATTTGATAAAGTTTTACTGAATTAGTTGTTATACTGGATTTCTGAAGATGGTTTGATGGACGAATAATTAACTTACATATATGATTAGTGGTTTGTTTTGATGTTTTGTTCAGGTGTACATTGTCTGGTTTGCGCTAAATGATCGTAACGTGATTTTAGGTACTGTTTTCTGCTATACTTGGAACGTAGGAACAGTACATGCATATAAACCTGTATTACAATGGTGTCTTGAATAGACTCAAACTTCAAACCTTGGTTAAGGCCAATTGTATTACGATACATATACCCAAGGGTACATATTTGAACTACTCCTGATTTGCCATCTGATGGAACTGGAAAATCATGTTTTTTGGGAAAAGAGGACCTAGGCCCACAAAATATTTACCTTCCATATTGGTTCAGAATAGGTGAGCTTACCCCATCCTAAGGACCGGGTTAATTTGCAATGTCGAATAATCCTGAAATACGAATATAATAAGGGATCATGGTTCCTTACACATCTAGTTCAAGAACTAGTACATACATAGTGTCACGACACTAATAATGAAATTAAATATTTCTTGTTCCAAGGAACTAATACATACAGTTTGACATAAACTGAATTCGCAAATTTACCCAACCGTATGTTCAAGCCGTGTTAGAATTGCAATAGTTAATAATAACTGTAATTCTATATCGGTGGGTAGGGGATATTATTTATATATTTTTTAATACTTACAGGTTGTCTTTCATTCTTAACTAAAACTTATCTTTATATTTTTACCTTTAACCACGTGTCTTTTAACTTTACCAATTAACTTTAGCATTTTCTATAATACCTACTTATATTTGCCATATATTTGTGTTTGTTCTACAGCTACTACGAAGTGTGTGTAATAATATTACTGTGATTTTAATAATAATAAATTTACTGTGTTTAAAGTACTTTTATCATTTCTCTCCTGTTATACTAGTGTTCTGAGTATTATATCATTTGTTAGGTATTTACATTATCCTAGTTAGGGCTTTTAGGTCTATAACTCTCACTCTTTGTTCAAGAACCTAGGTCATTACGTACAGCTATGGGGTCCTGCCGCTACTTAGACGATCACTTCACTTCTTCTGGCCAAAATATTTATAGTCAAGACAGAATACCATAGAACCATAGCTTTATTAGGTAAACTTTTAGGGTTCCTTGAGGGTTTGTATTAGTACTGAGGGTTCTCTAGCTTATAGGGTTTGATTTGTATGGGGTAGAGGGCTGTGTGATTAGGTTGAGATAGGCTAGGACTTTTCAAGCGTTACAGGCTGATATGATGATGTTGATGATGATAAAATTATAATGAAATAGGTAACTACTGAGATTTAGGCAAGTCATATTCGTGTAGGAAATGTATAAAGCGTGCGGTTTGTTTGTGCCTTAATCGCATCTTTGGGCTGCGTTAGAGACCGTAAAAAAACAAACGCGGGGGATTAACAAACAAAACAACCGCGCGTTTTAATCATAATTATAGTACATTACTATAGAGGCCGGGACGAAAGGAGTTGCCGGCCGTAGACATTTAGAGAACCAAACAAAGGATAAACGCTCCCGTGTAAATAAAAGAGATAGATAATACTTAGGTATTGATAGATAAAAACTTAATTTAACTACTACAACTTATATGGTAGGTAAAAAACAGATGAATTAATTATAGTTTATACGGCCTTTTCTTCATATGGGAGCGCCTACCTTTTGTTCGTTTCTCTAGTCAATAGCTCGTAGCTTATAGGTACTCGCTTGCGGTGGGACCAGTGCTGGAAGTGCCTAAACAAAAAACAGTTCCATGCAGATATTAATCAGCTATGCTATTCTCTTATTGACACATTCGACGCTGCGTTCGTCGACGAGCTCGATGTCGAGACTGCCTTGTCTAAAATCCTAGCTCTTTGATTTGACATTAGGAATCGAGGCTGTGAGCGAGGTTGTGGGCGAGTTCGTCGCTGTTTTTCGTTAGAGAATACGAAGTTCATACATTAAACGTCAAACTTTCGACGCAATGTAGTTCCAGCTCACGCCGCATTCGTCGCCGAGCAGTAGTGTCGTTTAAAGTACATTAGTGAATACCATTTTTAGGCTCGACGCTGCCGCAGCACTGACGCAGCGCTGACAGCAAGGCGGTTTCCTTAGTGAATAACACTGCAGCCTAAAGTTTGGATAATGTCCTCTCCTATTGGTTCATAACCAGAGATCGGACAAATGTGCATCATTGTTCGCAATAACGCACATTTGTAAATCTGCAGTAGATTCTTCGGCCGGCCTGTTGCGGGGCAGGCCACACGGTGGAGTTGCCCTACTATGGAGGAAGGATTTATTTCCGATAGTTTCAGTAGTACAGTGTAAGAGCGTACGTTTAGCGGCGATCAAAATTGTGGTACACAATCGCTCGCTACTTGTCTTTTCCATTTACATGCCCACAGATACAAATGAAAATCTCATTGAATTCACGGAATGCCTGAGTGAGATCAGTGCAATCGTTGACAGCCAGGATATTCAATGTGTATTCATGTTAGGCGACTACAATGCACATCCAGGTGAGCAATTTTCATATGAACTTGATAATTTCTGTGAAGATCAGTCATGGACATGCATAGACATGGATATTTTACCGGCGGACACTTTCACATTCGTAAGCGAAGCACACGGTAGTCGGCGATGGCTTGACCACTGCGTTGTTACTAATGCGGCTAAGACAACAGTTTCGAATGTATCAGTATTACAGGATATCTATTGGTCTGACCATTATCCAGTCTTATTAGAATGTAACATCAATTCACTGGTATCTCAAGACCCAATGTGTGCCAATATGATACGTAATAAAATAAAATGGGGCGAACGCGATCCTGGTCAGATTGATAGATACCGCGACCGTTGTAATAGTAAGTTAAAGAAAATAGATTTTAATTTAGATTTCTGCAACTGTGCGAATAAAATATGTTCAGATACAAGTCATCGGCTACTATTGAATGACATGTATAAGGAAATTATTAATACACTCTCAAAAAGTGCCGAACTGACATATACGAGTACTAGTAAGCACAGTGGCAGAACCAAACATGTACCAGGCTGGAACAAGCACGTGAGGGACGCCCACAGGGAGGCGCGGCTATGGTTCAAGGCCTGGTTATCACATGGTAGGCCGAAAGCTGGTGTGTACTATCACAATATGTGTAATTCCAGAAAAATATTTAAATCAAGGCTTAAATGGTGCCAGAACAATGCGGAACAAATAAAAATGGACATAATCGCACAGCATTATTCGAATAAAAAGTTTGTTAAATTCTGGAAGAACACCAAAAAGCTGGACCATAGACCTAGTCTCCCGGCCAGTGTGGAGGGAGTGCATGTGCCTGTTGATATTGCTAACCTGTTCCGGAGACACTTTAGACTAGAATCTCCACTAGGGTCAGCGTCGCAGGTTTTCGGTGCTGGATCGGATGTCTCGCCGATATGTAACATTATCTTTACGGTTAAAGATGTATCGAATGTTATCAAAGGCATGGATGGCGGAAAATCACCAGGACATGACGATCTCAGCGTCGAACACTTGAAGTACGCTGGTGACCACCTGCCTAGATGTTTGGCGATGTTTTATTCCCTGTGTTTGAGTCACTCTTATTTGCCCGACGACCTAATGCATACCATTGTAGTACCGATAGTCAAGGATAGAACTGGGGATTCATCTAGCTTATCCAACTACAGACCTATATCGCTGGCATCTGTTATAGCTAAGGTACTGGACGGTCTGCTTGATAGGCAAATAGAAAAGCACTCATCCCTCAACGATGCGCAATTTGGGTTTAGGCCAGGTTTGTCCACGGAAAGTGCTATTCTTTGCCTCAAGCAGACTGTACAGTACTATACGACCAGAAAAACACCCGTATTTGCTGCATTCTTAGATTTATCAAAAGCTTTTGATCTGGTATCGTATAATCTGTTGTGGGATAAACTAAAGAGAGATACGACTCTGCCATCTGAGATAATAGCGATATTGGAATACTGGTATAGCAACCAGAAAAACCAGGTCAGATGGGGGGGGGGGGCGTTCTCCGAGGAGTACAGGTTGCAATGCGGTGTAAGGCAGGGAGGCCTAACCTCCCCCAGACTGTTCACTATTTTCATAAATAGTCTGATTGAAGAGCTTAGCAGCACTAAGATCGGATGTCATATAGGTGGAGTATGCATAAATAATTTGAACTACGCTGATGATATGGTGCTGCTAAGCCCTTCAATTAGAGCATTACAGAGACTTATATTTATATGTCAAAAATACGCTGAGAATCATGGGCTTAAATATAATGTTAAAAAGAGTGAGGTAATAGTTTTTAAACCAAAATCCAAGACCTACATCGATCTGCCTGACGTATCATTATATAACACACCTCTACCCAGAGTAGAAAAAATTAAATATTTAGGACATTGGGTGACGGAAGACCTCAGCGATAATATTGACATAGAAAGAGAGCGTAGGGCGCTGGCCGTTCGTTGCAATATGCTATGCCGCAGGTTTGCTCGTTGTACAGTTCCAGTAAAGGTAACGTTATTCAAAGCATACTGCCAAACTTTTTACACTTGCAGCCTGTGGGGTAGCTTTACGCAGCGAGCGTACAGCGACCTACGAGTACAATATAATAATGCCTACAGGATGTTGATGGGTCTGCCTCGCTACTGCAGCGCCTCGGGAATGTTTGCGGAGGCGCAAGTAGATGGGTTCGACGCAATCATGAGAAAGCGATGTGCCTCCTTATTAAACCGTTGGCGAGGCAGTTCCAACAGCATCCTGAAGGCGTTAGTAGATAGGTGGGACTCTCCTCTACTGCAGAGATGGACTAAGCTCCACACGTCTTAGATATAGTATTATTTTATTAATTAGTATTATTTATTTTTAAATATGTAGTAGTTACTTATATGGACTACGTCCGAAATAAAAGTTGTTATTATTATTATCTCCTTTATTTCTCTATTCTCTTAAGTTAGGTTTTTTATACAAATGTCTATAAAAGTAAAATACAATAAAACATACAAAAACAATACAAAACACATAAACACATTATAAAAAACCTAACCTAGGGTGCCGCCGGCAACGGGGCGGGCCCAAGCTGCCGGTGGTTAAGGTCGCAGAGAGAGGAACCGACGGACTATCCGCGCCGTGTCCAGGACTACCGCCTTCTGTATCCGACCCTTGATCCAGCCATCTAGCGAGAGACTCTTAAGGTGTTGGTCGAGACTCTTCGCTATTAAACCGTTCGCTGTAACGACTATCGGGACTATGATCGTCGAGTCAACATCCCACATGGCGGTTATCTCGTGGGCCAAGTCTAGGTACTTACTGGACTTGTCCTTTTCGGCCTTCACGAGATTCTCATCATGGGGGATGGTGACGTCGACGAGCACAGCCCGGCGCTGCGATCGATCTACCAGCACGATATCAGGCTTATTGGCAACAATAGTCCTGTCCGTGATGATAGGTCGATCCCAATAGAGCGTGGCACGACCATTTTCGAGAACTGGTGCAGTTGTGTACTTATAGTATGGCACTTCGACGTCCACAAGGCCGTATTGAAGAGCAAGCTGCTGGTGTATAATACTGGCTACGAGGTTATGTCTGTGCAAGTACTCGGTGTTAGCAATCTGAGAACAACCGGAAATAATATGCCTGAGTGACTCACCGGGACGGCGGCATGCCCGACAAATGTCGACCGTACCGTCCTTCAGGATATATTTCCGGTAGTTATTCGTCATGATAACCTCGTCAGCAATTGCACAGGCAAAACCCTCGGTTTCTCCGAAGAGGTCCCCGAATCGTAGCCAGTTCACCGACGCGAGCAGATCTACGTCAGGTCCCGTGAGGGACTTGTAGAACCGCCCGTGTAGCTCCTTGCTCTTCCATACCGCCTTGCGGTCCTCGGTGCTTAGTACCACAGGTCTGCGCCAGTTCTCTTTTGCCAAGGAGAGCGGCGTGAAGTTCCGGTCTACTGCCACCACATCACGATGCATCCCGCACTCATTGTTAAGAAAATAGTTTCTGAGATTGTACACCTCGTGGTTGTGGAGGTTTTTGGCATTTAAGAAGCCGCGGCCCCCACACCTCCGCGGGATGTACAATCTCATAACTGATGAGCGCGGGTGTAGCATTCGATGTGTGGTAAGCAGTGTACGGACCCTTCGATCCAGGGCGTCCAGCTCGGTCTGAGTCCACCTTAGTATGCCAAAGGAGTATGTGAGTATGGGCATTACCCAGGCGTTGAAGGCGCGCACTTTGTTGCCTCCTGACAAAAGACTGTTAAGTACTTTTGTGAGCCGGCTGAAAAAGCGCTCCTTCACCGCCTGTCTAATTCCCATATCTTCAATACCCAAAGACTGTGACATACCAAGGTATTTATAGGTTTCTGCTTCCGAGATAGATCTGAACGTCATTGTCTCAGAAAGCTGTAAATTTGTTGAATTTACTACTTTCCCCCGCTGCACATGCATAACCGCACACTTATCGACACCAAACTCCATATTGATGGCACTACTGAAAACTTCTGTGGTTCGCAGTAGCTCCAACAAGTCTTGGCTATTTGGTGCAAATAATTTGAGATCATCCATGTACAGAAGGTGAGAAATGACTTCACCCTCTCTCCGAAGCCGACAACCTAGTCCTGAATCCTTCAGCAGGGTGCTGAGGGGATTCAGAGCTAGGCAGAACCATAAGGGACTCAGACTGTCACCCTGGAATATGCCTCGCTCGATCCTTATGAAGTCCTGCGGGCCAGAGGGGTCATCTCCGCCTCCTGGTTGACGAAGGACTGTGGTCCACTGCCCCATACACGCGCCGAGAAAGGATCTTAAAGCTGCATCAACTTTATACAGCTCCAAGACCCTCTTCAACCATGAATGGGGCACCGAATCATAGGCCTTCTTGTAGTCAATCCAAGCGGCGGAGAGGGCCCCTTTGTTACGCCGGACTTGCTGGCAAATGGTCATGTCGATGAGGAGGAGCTCTTTAGTACCACGGGACCCAACCCTACATCCATTTTGAGCAGAGGCCAGAACATTGTTCGCAACAATGTGCGTGTTAATTTTTGCTCTCAAAATGGATGTAAGGAGCTTGTAGAGTGTAGGCAAGCACGTGATGGGTCGGTAGTTTTTCGGTTCCGTGGTACTACCAGACTTGTAGAGCAGGAAGGTTACACCTGTTGTTAAGGAAGGAGGCAGGGAACCAAGCTCAATGGCTTGTTGGAATTGCGCTGCCAATCGCGAGTGGGAGCACCGAAACCATTTTAGCCAGAAGTTGTGCAATCCGTCCGGTCCAGGACTTTTCCAGTTCTGGGCAGGTCGGATGGCACAGCTTACGTCATCAGGGCTGATGACAACTGCCTCCATAGGTTCGATGCTCTCGCACTCACGTTCAACAACGTTCATCCAATCGCTCTCGATGTGTCCGACGGGCACCGACCAGATGCTACGCCAGAAATCAGTCATGGCAGTAGCATCCGGTAGATGCGCGTCGGACAAATGATGATCGGTTCCATCCCACCTTCGGTATAACTTCCTTTGATCACTTTGGAAGAGGCGGTTCTGTTGAAATCGATCCACACGCTCTCTGTAGCGGCGGATACGGCTTGCCCATGCATAGACTTTCTGCTTCAGAAAGTCAATGCGCTCTGTGAGGTTGGCCATGTAGTCGCAGGGCATGATGCCCGTTCCCGCGAACGCCTGGTTCACAAAGCGCATTACTCGGGGGCGGTTATTGCCCCCCCTGAAGCAGATCAGCTTTGCAATGAGGGTCCTAAACGAGTCGATACGACGCTCGATCCGCACTTGCCATGCGGGGACACCCCCGACGGTCCTAGGTGCACGGTCAGCGTCCGGAAACTTGACTCGAGCAACACGGCACGCCGCGATGGCCCCGCAGTACATGATCGAGTGCGTATCGTCCAAATCTTTACTGGACCGTATGTACGGCTCCAGTAAAGCGTTTAGGGCTCCCATTAACGCTAGATTGCGTCTATTCATGGGCAAACGTGGTAACCGTGGCCTAGAATTGGGTGTGGAGCGATATTCCATAATCGCCTCTTCCAAAGTCCTCCTCAGATGCTCATCAGTTGCAGTACTTACACTGTTACTCGCAAAATACTCCTCATCGGCACTGGGATCAACCCGCGGCGCCCCCGGTGCCAAGTCGGGTGTCGGCACCGGATCCGGCGACGTGGCGGGCTGATCCCGCGCCGAGGTGGAAGCTGCGCGAGTCGAGAGTGCCTGCAGGCGAAGCCGATCAAGTGTCGAGTCATCCAAACGTTTAGAACGTAGAATGACCCGCACCTGATCCGCTAGTCGTTGCTCCGATACGGCGATGGCGGGTTCAAGAGCCTGAAACAGAGGCAGAATCCTAGAACGGTACGCGGTCAGTCGGGTTCCCCCCTCTGTAGCCTCGTAGTAGGCGCGCATGCAATTTTCATTCATCGTCTGAGTCCATCGCATGCGACGCACTACACCACCGGCAGCGGGAGCCGTGGGCGGGGCAGGATGTCCCGCGGGCCCCAAGCGTGCCGGCAGCGGTGGCCGTCCTCGTCGCGCAGGTGGTCGTGGCGGCGGCGGCGGCCCGCTCTCGTCACTGGATCCGTCTGTGTCGGGCGCCGTAGCAAAGTTATCGCCCGACGACGATGTGGACGGTGAGCTGGACGAGGCGGGCGGAGGTGGGGGTCGTGCGCTGGTGGTAGTCTCCGCTTTTGTACGACTTCTTGTCTGCATTAATTTTCTTTTACGCGTCTAGCTTCGTTGAACATGACATGACAAATGTCAAAATGGTCATCGCGAATTTGTGACTGTTTTTGTTGTTGCGTTCATGTAATTTGAACATCTTAGTCATTATTAGGGTCACTGAGATGGTTTCATCGCAATTTTGGTGTGTAAACCGCGTATAAAATAAATATTTATCAAAATTATAATGCAGACACGTCTGTCACTGTCACAGCGGTTTTTTTTTTTTTTTTTTTTTATTATTAATAATATGGTCATGACTTCGAAGTTGATTAAATAAGTAATTTCGAAGCTTTAAGGTGACTATTTACTAAGGTGTACATAGTTATCGGTGTTAAATAGGTAAATGTTTCTGAAAATGATTAAATGATTCATTATTTAATCCACTTTGGAGTTATGTCCACATTATTGCGAAATGATTGCGAACAATGACGCACATTATCCGATTTCTATTCATAACTCAATTAACTATTTGCACTACGACTAATCGGTAAAACGTACCTTCCTAGATACCTACAGCCTACAGTTACTTCTTATCTCTTTCCACTCTGCTCAGTTTTATGTAATACCTACCTAAGTATTTATACGAGCCATGTGACACATGACAATATCGATAGCGGCGATTGGTGGGTTTACTAGTGACCCCGGAAGGCCTCGCCTGTCTGTAGGATGTCGTGATAAAGCCCCTATATTTTATAACCGTTGGCGGTATCTAAAGTACTGATAGTTTGATGCCCCCTAGATAATACCGTTGCGTCTAAAAGAATATCCGGGCGAGAGTTTAATAGAGGGTCGTAGAGAAAATGTGGCTTTAGGTACACAGAAAATATTGTATACTGTTCGTCGGTAGAAAACAAAAAAAGTGTAACCAAATATTTGACTGTTGACTTTGACTATTTGCATTTGACGTGTGACACATAGGTACCCATGAACCATGAAACACGTTTGTAGATTATTTTTACGTTAATACTGATAATTAACTATGTGAACTCAAGGTTTAAACTTTCATTTCTAGTTGGTGATCAGCAAGATTGTGTTCTGAAAGTGGATGATATGAAATAATGCAAGTTTTTAGGTTTGTTTAGATTTTTTTGTTTTCTTCTGACGAACAGTGGTCAACTGTATATGTATTAAGTCAATTGTAAAAATATGTTGAAGACAAAATATCTCTTAGTGACTAACGTGACTATAAGTACTACGTACCTTTAGAATAGTTAAATTTGGAATTTGAAGCTTTTATGTGTTTTTTTTTAATTTATGCGTGTAATTTAAAATCCTAAATGTTGGTTTAGGTCGCTAGCAATAATGTAAAGATAATCTTCATAAATTCTGTTATTTGTACCTACAATAGTGTTCGAATTGTCAGACTACTCCCTCTGCCAGATATAGGTATATTATAGATTAGGTAGGTAAGCAGAGTTTGTTGGGAGAGATGAATTTTAAAATTTTACAGCGTAGGTAAGTACGTACCATTCTTGTGGTTTCTTATACTGACGAAACGATTTTTTGCTTAATGCAATACTTGGCTTGTGTCTTTTCCCTGGAGGGAAAAGTTTCTGCTTTATTCAAACAAAACAGACATTGCTGGCGATCAGTAAATTTAAAGAGATAATATATCATGTCTATGTGTAATAGGTAAGTACAAATTGGGATTTCTTTGAGCATTCTTTTTTGGATACCTTGTTCTATATATACCAGGATATCCATAAATTAGTACATCTCTCGCTCTGTTTAGCTTTTTAACATAAATTCTTAAATCTTAGTAGATGCACTTCAAATTATCTTACTTATCTTTGAAGGATGAATAAGTAGAGTAGAGATTACTTGTTTTTACGGAGTTTGACCCTGTATTCCCTCTGTAGCCTAGTTGGTAGTGACCCTGCCTACGAAGCTGGAGGTTCCGGGTTCGAATCCCGGCGAGGGCATTCTTTGTGTATTTATTTATCACAAATGTTTGTTCCTTGGTCGTGGCTGTGTATGTATCTAAGTATCTATACGTATCTATCTATTATATATATCGTCGCCTGGTACCCATATCACAAGCCTTAATTGAGCTTACCGTGGGACTAGGTTGATTTGTGTAAGATGTCCCAAAATATTTATTTATTTATTTATTTATTTATTCCCCAAAAAAGCTATTTTATATATCTCGACGGATCATGCGTTGATCTTTTCAATGGAACAGCTAATTTGTTCATTTCTGGGCTGATCATACATCAATAAAACAGTAAATGAAAGGTGTAACATAAAAATATTGTCTATGATTTGTACTTGATGCTACCTATGTATTACTATAAGTACTGAAATCAAGTATTGATTCTCGGTCTCTCGCGTGCTAACTATGCCCAAGAGGCATATTAAAATTTTAAATTCGTAATATTTTATTTCGATGCTCTCACTCTACTACCTATGGCCGTAGGCATGAGATAACTACTCGAAAAACAAACGTTGACACTGCTTACAATTGTTCCAATTGGTAACGTTAGCCCACTAGGACCATGACAAAATGATAAGTAGTAAGTAAGAGAGTACAATTATGTGATCTGATGAATAATGTCACTTTCATGGTCCCCGAGTGGCCTAAGGTTCTAATAAAATTGGTTGACCGTACTTACGTTCTGATCAATAAAACTTGTTCACGAATAAAAGTAGAAAGAGTGCTAGTTTTACTTGAAAACCAACCTGTCAACAGGAATAAATTGATTTATACAAATCAGAATCGCTAAAGCAATATTTCTTTTGCGTAAATTACGAATAAGTACTTACAATGAAATAAGAAAAATATTTCCTCTGCTGCCATGTTTGCTAAAGTTAGGTACAAATTTAATTTATTTTTAGTGTGTTACCGCTGATAATAATTTCGGGGTTATTGTAGTAAAGGTGCTTCAATTTATATACAAAAATCATTAGTATGGATATGACGCTCGCCACCGACTGGGCGCTCATCCTCACACCTTGCAACCTAAATGGTCGCGCACCGTGCGGTTTCAGAGGAACTTCCTCCCGCGGACGGTCCGTCTGTGGAATGAGCTCCGTGCCGAGGTTTTCCCGATGGATTACAGTATGGGGTTCTTCAAAAGAGGAGTGTACAAGTTCTTATTGTGTCGACTACGCGCATGTGACACCCCGGGGGTTGCAGGCGCCCATAGGCTACGGTGACTGCTTTCCATCAGGCGGGCCGTATGCTTGTTTGCCACCACCGTGGTATAAAACAAAAAAAAAGACGAAACTGTAAGGGCTTCATTTTTGCTATTTTGGTTACGGAATTCTAAAAATGCGACTATTTAATTTAGAATAGTGATTTTCGCTAAATGATTATAAAACTTTGAACTTGATAAAGCTAATGAGTAGTCGATGGAAATGGTGAGTTCGGTTATACTGGAACATAGAATATACCATGGTTACCCGACAAGTCACGACGGTCAAACTCCGGTAGCTTATTTGGTTATTACTACAAGACCGAAGTTCCAGAATGTTGTTGGGATTTATCTCGAGGCGGCGAATTCTTTAATTTAAAAGTTGCACGGCCAGTACAGGCACTATAAACCACTCCTATACGAAGGTATACCTCCGTCGCACGGTTGTAGATAAAGTCGTAAAGAAGGAAAGTAACTCTGCATGCACGTCTGGACTTTAGTACTACTTTCCGCTACTTTATGAGAAAAATCTAGATATTAATCCAGATAAACGAGGAAACTTTACTGCGAATACGATTTCGCGACAATTTTCGCCCGAATCATCCACGGATACCAGCAAATAAGTAGCTCATAAAACCGGTGATTCGCAATATTCCTTGGTAAATTCGAATTGTAGGGATTGCTTGCCGAACATAGCAGCTGATTCAGTCCTCCAACTTCTAAGTTTGATTTTGTTGACTTCAGAGGGTGCGTGATTAATTGGAATTTCTTGATTAAATGTTTAAAGAATACTTTAGTTCGCGGTTTACCCATTTTCTGTAGAGTTGTTTTAAATTACTCGTTCGAATTGTAATAGTCGGTAGGAAAGAGTGTAACAGAATTATTAAACCTGTGTATACGTATAGGTATCTATTTACTTTACTATACATTATATAACAAGTAGGGAAGAAGTATCTCTACTATACTATATATATCTATTTAATTTACATATTTGTAATATAGAACTGTCTACTAATTATGAAAGAAAATAATAATTTAGAGATTTTAGTGTCATATCACGTTTTTAGTTCGACGTTAGACTCGAGAGTCATTATCTCTTTCCTCCCTCTGATAAAACCTGCAAACAGATTCACCACTTCTGTCTGTTTATAAATTATGGCTACGGAACCCTTAAATATCAATATACTTACTTGAATAAAATAAATATGCTTGGTATCATACTTACACAAGTTAAATGTCCGTGGGCTTTGTTTCGCTAAGCTCGAACGATTGTCGAATACTACCTTTACCATGAGAGCTGAGGGTTGGTACCTACTAAAACTGGGTAATGTAAACATAATCACCAAGCAAAAGACGTCTGTCACCAATGTAATTGGAATTTAGAATTTTCTTTTCAGGGTTTATTTTATAGTGGTACAAATTTGGAAATGGGAACATCCTCCTTCTTTGAAGTCAGTTAAAAATAGATACAATAAGGAAAGCATTATGGTAGAACGTTTGGTAATTCTAGATGCTCCGGAAACAATGACTATTGACTATCGTCACAATATGGTAAGGGAACAGAACATGACATGACACGTCCGGGTGTTTTAGTAACTCCTTATAAAAGCAACAAGATTTAGAAGCCCACGGTCCCTTTGTGTTGTCATGAATAAAAAGCGGGAGTTTTGGTGGCTTTTCTTAAAATTATGTTGCATTACCTACTGGTGCGTGAAGTAAAGTGCTAACGTTAATAGCAGTTAAATCCAACAAATTTATGGGTAATGCACTAGCTTCTCAGGATATCTAAAATGTACTCTTATTATTCTCGCCGTCGTCTAAATCTGGTCGAGAAGAAGTCAAAATGTATCCTCATTTTCACCTACTGCATTGTAATAACTAATGTTAAAAAATGGATACATCGTTTCGTAGTTGACTGTACAGTAATTCAGTTTTCATAATTTTGAATTTAAGGTTATATCCACTCAGAATCACGTGCTCTATTCCAAAGGAAAAATGTCCCATGGATTTTTTCCTACTTTGTTACCATTTTCCATACACTTTGTATACCTACCGGTAACAAAAGTTGGAGGAAAATGTATGCGAAAATTTTACCTATCCATAAATTCCACATTATGGAATAGGACAAAATAAAATAAAAAATAAAAAAAATGCTCAAATTGTAAAATCTGTCTCAGTTGCCTATAATCATATATATAAGGTCCTAATTTATTAGTTGCAGATATTTTAACACATGTTACTTTACATTAAAATAATTAACTTTAAATATAAATTAAGAAATCTTTTCATGTAACTTTTTTGATTTCACTTTCCTAACAAAAAAATTAATTATAAATTCGTCAAAAAAAATCATCATGTGCATTATCACATGTCACAATAACACTGTCTGTCATGTCATCAAACGACACAATCAAACGGAAAATAGCATGACATTGACAATCAAGTATTTCATTTATCGACGTGAAGTGGCCAGTTCCAGTTAAGTGGTACGTAAAAGAGGTCCTAGAATCTGTTCAACGAGTTTTCATTTAAAAATCACATTAACAGGGTGTTTTTACGTAGCAAATTTGTTTTTCTATTTTCTCCAAAAAAACATCGTAAAAGCTATAATGTTTCACGGTTTAATATACTCCAGAGACCGAGTACTATCAGCTGTAAAAATATCTGCATCTAATAAATTAGGACCTTATATTATATGGATAAGTAATCAATGTAAGTGTTAAGTAAGAAAATCTCGTACCAAATGATTTTTAAATTAAACAGACAATGACTCATCAAAACTACCCGTTTTCCGGTCCACTGCTTTGCTGCGTACACTAGCTCGTGGTGGATTGATGATATGCCAGTAAAGAAACATTTTGTTATTGCTTGAATCGACCCAACCAATCAACACATATTATTAATCAAAAAACATCGGATTTAGTTATATTAACTAGGAGAATATACCTAGTTAATATAACTAAATCCGATATTTTTATAGCGGATACCCGTTAGATATACAAAAAAGAAGTAAAAAATCCGGGGTAAGATTATTTAGTTTTAGAATTATATCTGGGTTTCTACCTAATCGCTATAGTTAGTCAATATTACAACTACTTACTACTAGATCGATCGTTGTATTCGTAGATTGCATTTGATTACCTAATTATATTTTTCTAATGTGACCTATATCATATACCTATATCTATAACCCATATTGAAATAGTTAAAGCCGTTTTCGAAAACTGTATCCATAAGAAACCCTGAATAGTCGAGGATACATTCGATTGTTGTGGAAATTGGTTTCTAACTTATATTCCTTATTGTTTATGCTTAGTTTCGAGGTGGCAAAGGTGGTAAGGCAAATTTAAAATGATTTAAGTGAGAAAAAGAGATGAAAAGGATATTTTTCCGTTCACAATGACCTAATTTATGAGTTTCCCTTTCATAGTCTGGCACTGAAGCCGTCACGTACCAACAAGTAAGTATGTAAGTTGCTAGAATGATTTATTATACTTACGATAGGATAGACGATAAAGATACGGCCGTCCGCCATCTTAAGTCATACGCCCGCTGGTCTTTACCATCCATTTTATGGGACTGGTCTCACCGCGAGCTACTAAGCTGTGAACTATCGGCTATAAACACGAACAAAAGATACGCATTCCCGTGTAAATAAAAGAGACGCGGCGATACTCGCCCAGCTATCAGCTTTCACCGCCGGGCGATTGACGCCGTGTCTCTTTTTTTACACGTGAGTGCGTATCGTTTGTTCCTGTTTATAGCCCATAGTTCCTAGCTTAGTAGCTCGCGGTGAGACCAGTGCCTATACACAGATTTTAGTTTTAATAGAATTCTTTTAAGGCATTTAAGGATCCCTAAATATATTTGTGAAAGTTCGGCGGGTCCAATTCCGACGCGACCGCTGTCCCTGACATGAAGGACCGCGTGAAAAAATGCTTTAGTATAAAATATTCGGAAGGAATAGGCAGCGCTTTGTGTTCACCCAATATGTATAAGAGGGTCGCACATTTTAAGTAAACATAGGGATTTTTACTATCTTTTCTAATACAGGAGTCACACGTGATATGTATTCTTTACACCTGTTACACCCTGGTATTCATCCGTGATATGTTGCTTATAAGGGAATGGAAATATTATTATCGAAGTGTATTTAATGATGATGTACCTTCATATTTGTGATTTCAGAGAAGGAAAATAATTGTTAAGCTTCGTGTATTTATTTTTTATTATACGTTATGTCTGTACCCCGTTTCTCCATTATTTTGATGAAAGGAGCTTTGAACGGTATTGAAATCTTTTTAGTATTTTTAATTTAAAATAATGAAACACGTTTCTTGTACATTTGTCCTGATTATTTTCTTGATTATTAAATTTCACTCGCTATCCGAGGTGGCTAGGTATGTAAATTGAAGAATACCCCTTTTTCAATTACAGTTAATCAAGGAGGTTGGAAATCTTAGGGCGCCTATAGAGAGACGGCGTGACAGACAAAACCCGTGCCGCGCATATGCGTTTTACGCATATGTGCTCTCAGTACCTCTCGGGACGTCATGGGTATATAAACTATAAAAATATACCAAGAATGCCACATTGCTCTGTAATCTGGTGCAGGAACCAGTCTACGTACGTTAATAAACAAAATTCAAACGTTTCCTATCACAGGTAAGTAAAAAAAGTTATATTAAATTCAATATAAAATTAGTATGGGCGAGAGACATAGTGAAAAGACACGACGCTGAATTTGTTATCGATAGTCTATGTAAACTCTTACAACTAAACGGTGTTAGTAGAAATTCAAAATTTGTTCCCGAGTTACGGACGTTTCCTATGTATAAGTAAGTGTAATTATGTGTATTTCTCTATTTAAGTACATATATATATCGTCGCCTAGCACCCATAGTACAAGCTTTGCTTAGTTCGGGGTTAGGTTGATTTGTATGAGACTGTCCCCCAAACATTTATTTATTTATATTTAGCAATAATATAATATTTATCTAGAGTGCAGACAATGAAGCAACTATACAAAAACATATAGATTAAGAAATTCTGACTTAATTTTTAGATTTCCTATAGAACCATGTGTCAGAGAACGCTGGATGACGGCGACTGGAAAGTTGAACTGGTTTCCGCAAAAACACGACACAATTTGTTCGGAGCACTTCCAAAATGACTGTTTTGTAAAAACAAATCCAAGATCTATATTGTCATCCAATGCCTGTCCAACTTTAAAACTTCATCCTGCGTTTGACAAGGTAAGTTAGCTTTGCTAAATAATTTTATTATGTTTTAAAAGTAAAGTACCTTTTAAAGGATTTCTGATGTTATCTGTTAATACATATTAATTTAAGTATGTAATTTCCAGGTGTTTCTTGTCCCAAGTAACCCATCTGATAATCTTTCAAGAAAACGTAAAACGGTACAATTTACGAATTTAAAAATATCTTTATACATTTATACATCTAGTTAATCTGTCCTCATATATAATACCTAAATTACCTAACCATCTAATCTCCTTGCAGTTGATCGTTTAATTTTAGTTCCCATTTATAGGTAGTTACAATTTTCATTTAAGCACCTATGATATACCTACATTTTCTTTTTGCATTTTAACGTAATATAAGTAGATATAGTTTGCACACCTTGAACAAACAAACCAATGCAAAGGTAACATATATAACTGTCTAGCCTTACCCTTAACACTTGTTGTTTAACTTTAACCTTAAAGCTAACAACTTAATGTAAGTAGGTACTTATTGTAAATATAAATTCAAATAAATGTATAAATTTCACTGTTTTTATATCATTCATAACGACATCATTTTAGTGAGATTTTAAAAATGAGAATGTTTGAATAGCTTTTTTCAAGTAACATTTTTAGTCAAATAACTGTTGGTTTTAATCTATCGATAAAAATATCGAGCCATACCACAACACTATTTACATTAACATGTCAAAATTACCTGACACGGTCGATTTCTATGAAAATGACAGCCAAGGCCGCCTCTATCTCTAAGGTTGCACACTAAAGAGGTCCGTGCTCTGTGCAGTTAATATTTTCCAATAGGCATATTTATCTGTTTACTTTGGTACTAATAAAGCAGTGAATCCGTAGCGACAAATAGTCCTGAATTATTATTTCATATTTGCACCGTTTTATATCGCAGTAGGTAATTTATATTTATGTGCGCCTATTTTCTTTGCGTCGTTTTTCCACAATCTTCTCGTACATTAGTGTTCCATACATTGTATTAGATTTTACTCGTAAATACTTATTTCGAGCACGAAAACTGAGTGTTAGAAGCCTGGAAAAGCGGGAATGATAGATGTTTAATGCTATGCTACGCTCGTAGTGCTACATTGTAGCCTTGGAGATAGGAAGCATAAGTGTAGTGCATTTTTCATAAGTGCGAAAGAGACAAATAATAAATCTGAAAACGTGACCACTTTCGAACTTCCGTAGCACTTCGTTCCGCTTCAATGTTTTACATTTTAAATTGCGTGTTTCGAGCTGGAAAATATTAACATGATCTGAATCTGAATTTGCGTTAAACCATATTCACATTAAAGTAGAACGGGTTCCATACAAAAAAACTATTGTGGTATATAGTCAGTACATACATTGTCATTAAACATATTACTACGTAAACGTGCGCACTTATACTTTCGAATGGTATTTTACGCTAAACTAATAGAAAAACTTTGTTCAATACAAAAATCCCGATATTTTGATGTTTCATTGTTAAAAGAAAATATGTTTTTTGCGTGATTGCTGAATAGAACTCAGTTTTTCAATCAATTTAGGGCAAATTATTTCGAAAGTATAGGTACAGGTGCGCACATTTTCATAACTAGGTAGCGTAGGTAATGACATAACCCCTTATTCATAAACGTCTCCTAAATTAGCAAGCCAGTAAGTATTATTTGTACCTTTCGGTTTTATTATAATGTCTATAAGAATGGAAGGGACAAACCATGGACAAACAATACTTAGCGACTTGTTAAGTTAGCAGACGTTTATGAATAAGGGGGTTAGTATACCAAATTACTTTATTATTTTTTATACGGTTGACAGAGTTCATTGGCTTGTAAAAGTTAATATTGTTTATAATTCAAATAAAACTCAAATAGGTAGTCTTTGATATAAAGTTGCTTGAGTCCGATTAAAATATTATTATAGGTTACTCTTACTAACCAAAGCAATTTAAAGGTTGCCGCGTGTCAGTAGTAATTGCATCATGTTATTGCTTGACAGTTGAAACTTATTAATTACTTATTATGCGACTGTTTGTAAAGTTTTCGTACAATCTAACATTTTCGTAAATTTAACCTTTTCGAAGCCATGTCAATCAAATTCAAAAGCTGTCACTCAGACGCCACACCATCGAAGTGTCAAACATGAATTGAACTTTACCCTCCTTATTCATAACCGTTTGTTAACCTAACAAGGCGCTAATAATTGTTTGTCCCTTTCGGTCTTAACAATATGTCGATAAGAGCAAAAGGGACAAACAATTATTAGCGGCTTGTTAAGTTAACAAACGTTTATGAATAAGGGCGTATATTTATGTAGAGTCGACTATACCAATCGTCAGTAGAAACCTAAAACAAGAAAACAAATATGGGTGAAATATGACATTCAGCCATATTTGACGTCTTTAACACATATCGTGAAACACATTCACAGATATATGTTTACATTAATTCTAATAAATATCAATAATTTTAATTGAAAATGTATCTGAACAAGGTTTCAGATTCATAATAAAATCAAGGTGGTGTTCTAAAAGTGCGTGATTCTGATTATGAAATAAAGCAAGTTTTTATGTTCGCTTATTTTTTTTTAGATTCTGCTTACGATTAGTATACAAAGATATGTATCTACTTTTTCGCATTATGATGAAGTGGAAAAGTGGATAACTTTTTTTTATACAACTGTGCGTATATGTCTATAAAATGTTAGTGAATTAAAAAATAAACCGGTGATTAGAAAATCGTCCTGTTTAAGGTAGTTAGTAGAAGCTTATTTACTTCCACCTCCGGGTCGTTCTTTGTGCAGCTGCAGAGGCTGTCCATTGCAGTGCAACGCGGAAACGCAGCCAGTGCCCTCACTACGCCGAGGGCGGTACGAGGAATAAGTAATTACATTACCGGGAGCACGGTATTGCGTGCTTTTGATATATCAGAGGGCTACCACGATCTCCTAAAGCGACTTAGTGTGAATCTTCTGTCGTATCTTAGTCGTTCACTCATGACAGAGTGGTCGTGGTTATTGTAGTGCTTCCACATTAGGAAAGTTGTCCTCGCCCGACTCCACAACTGGCTGCGTCGGCACAGAATATATGTCGGCTAGACGTCTCTAACTTGCCCGGTTTTCTGCGGAGCGTGCGCACTCTGCCATATTGTTCTGTGTGGCTTGTAAATGTTTGACAGTTATTCTATGATTTCTACGGAACTGACACATTGCGATTCTGATTAGGTCCTAAACTGAATCGCATTAGTAGAACAAGGTAGCCCTTCAGGATACTTAGCCAAGTTGCCAATCGCTAACGCTTAGTTGGCCGTGTGGTGACGGCAGTAAGAATACATTTGTCACCACCCCAACTCCTCCTGCGGGTGTCGTAAAAGTCGACTAAGGGATTGAAGTGTCACTGACCATTATTTGATAAAAGATTGATGATGGGCAGCAGCGTCATCATAGTGGACACATTACTGCGATCGCCAATCCGCTTGCCCAGCGTGGCGATTATGGGCATTTACCTCCTAATGCGTCTGCGTCTATACGCATAGTTAATAGGAGAGGCTTACGTCAAGCAGTGGACTATCATAGGCTGATGATGATGATGATGATGAACGCTTAGTATAGCGTATCTTAGTTTTCCCTCTCTGTCACTCTTTCATATTAGTGCGACAAAGACAGCTAGCCTTTCGTTTACGATTGACGATTAAGCGTTAGCGATTGGCAACTTGGCAAAGCATACTGATATTACATATCGCACCCTTAGTCAAATAACGCAACATGTGATCATCCGTCAAAAGTGTTTTTATTACGGAAATAGCCTTTAAAATATCCGTTTATCATTATACGAAAACAATTTTTATTCTAAGTTAATTAGTTTCAGAGATAATTTACACGGAAAACGACGTAAGTGATTTGTGGTCCTAAAATAATGCTACTTGTGCACATGCTTCGTTGTTTTACGTCGCTAACGGTGGCGCGCGCGCAATCGTAACATCAGATACGTCATTTTTCTCGGACATTTATTATGTGTCGTATGTTGAATCAAAATTAACAAAAATGGAAACGGGAAATGATATCTCCAATGGTGAGTTATTTTAAATGCTATTTAGATATGTTTGTGCAAAACAAACGTATGTGCACTTACTGCTGTTTGGGTGCTAATTATTGCCATAAAATGACCCGTCGCATGTTCACATACGATATTTTTCTCCGGATAATGATATGTAAATTAAAATTTATTTAAAACTAATTTAATATATACTATGGTATGTTATGCTATGAGTTTTACGTAAATTCAAGATTTTTTAAAGGGTGATCTTATGTTCACTTGCGCTTGTATTCTACAAAATCTTCATAGTCGCTTGTCAAGATGCTGCATTATATGACGGAATTGTTAGTGATGTACAAGCACTTACGTCATTTTATTAGGTCATAGTCTAACTTGCGTCGTTTTTAAAAACTTTAAATGCTAGAAAATACATATTAACTGTATAAACGTTAAAGTTTTTTTACGTTTTACTTGTATAGTATACCTACGTAATTGTATTAACACATTTTTAACCTAATTACTCTAACTTTTATTTTTTTACACACTGCAAACTTTTTCCTTAAAAATACAAGTACATTGAGTTTATACGTGTTACTTTAAATTTCATAAGCTGTTGCGGAGTTTTCGCGCATGCCATCTGATGAAGAAATACTTCGATGCCATACCCTGAACAATTTAGCTTTGCAGATGTGCTAAACATCATCAACAAAGGAGTTGTTTCACACACCTCTTTCTCGGAAACGTTTTGCTTTCAATACAGATAGCATACCTAAAACAAAAATGCACCAGAAACATTGCGAGGACATTTGCTCAAGCTCATCAAATGTTTAACTTCGCTATGAGACATGTCTCCAGCTACATCTGTTACTTCAATGCCGTCCAGAGGTCATAAAAATGATACTACAATGCCTTCCCTAGGTGGTGAAAATGATGAATTATCTGTTCATGCTATTTTAAATGAGAGCCATGAATCGGATATAGACCAACCGATGGTCCTGAGAGTAGGTACAAGACAGTTACTTAAAGGGTCGAAATTATTGTCTCTAAAATCAACGAAAAGGCTTACTACCGCAGTATACTACCAAAGATGGAGACACAAAGCGTTATATATTCTGACCAAAACCTGAACTCTTCAACATTCTGCCTCTTGTTGGAGGGGTTATAGGATCGGCCGAATCACGAAACGTACTTCTATTGAAACTTATTTATTTTCTTACACTTGCAATTAAATTTTTACATGACGTACCTCAAATCAATAAGTACGTACTTAGTTTTGGGTACTACCAGCGAACGATGATTTAAAGGGATTTCTACAAAATGTCAGGCTTCAGCCGGCGAAGCACCTTTCTTTTATTTTTAAATGTCGAAGTATGACAGACTTGAATCAATGAAAGTGTCTAGTAACATTTATTTTTTTATTTCATTACAAGTTTAAGAAAATCACTACACAAGCTTCAGCCGGAAAAGGCTTGCAGGCTTAATATATCTATTCGGCCTGCAAGACCTTACTTCTCGGATTTTGTGGTAATGTACTATTCAATCTGAATAAGAAGATAACACAGTTTGTGAGGCCTGTAAAATGTAACACCCTTTTAAAGAGTGCAGTAGGCTTAGAACAGGATGAGTGCGACAATATGTGCCGCGAGATCTATCTCTAGTCTCCTATCCATCCCTCTTTTATTCATATAGTTAGTAAAGATGGAAAATCTATCTCGCGGCGTCATACTGACATACCAATCATGTGCTAAGCATACAGGAATGTATAAGCTGGACTGTGAATGTGGCCTTTAATATGTTGGGCACATGAAGCGAAGCATTAGGATTGAAGGTGCTCTGCCGATATCAAGCACCCTCTACCGCAGTCTGTAGTCTGGGAACATGGCCATAGATAGAGCAAATAATTCTATAAAGTTTGACAAGCCTCTGGTTCTCACTAAGGAGAAGATAAACGTTCCCAGAATGCTGCGCGAGCCCATTGAGATACTTAATGTAATATCCAAACTTGAATAGGATAGAAAAAAGCTATTCTCTACCACCAGCTTGGGATTCGGTAGTTCATCTGATAAAGGAACATACTGATCGACTGTGAGCAGTATTATTTTCCAAATTAATTTCCAATTTAATGTTATTTAAAATTGTATGGTTTGGTCCGATGCATGTTGATTTTAATATTTGTTGAAAAAAAAAATACGTCCCAGCGTCCCACTGAGTTTCTTGCTGGCTCCAAAATTGGGATAGGTACTTTCATGACAATACAAAGGAAAAGATTTCTTCTCAGGTCCGACTTGTGAGACTAGAACCGGCGTAGATAATTTATTTGTTGTCTTTATTTTAAAAATACATATCATGAATTACTAGCAAAAATTACACTTGCCAGTTTAGTACCTATAACCAACCACCCCTAAAGTTTACCGTCTGTCTGTGGTCTACGAGTAGTATATATTGTATGTGGGCAGTTTTTTAATTATGGTCTTATTTTCATGGAGGTAGATGCATACAATTTCCTTCACTGTCACTCACCCGTAAACCACGAACCCTGTAAAGTGTTCGAAACGCCGGGATGTAATTAAATTAATTAATATACGCGATATAATCTATTACTATACTTTTATTCCATGTAATGTAGAAAGTTTTATACTTTTAGAGACGTGACATAAGAATTAGGGCTCTTTATTTTTTATTGTTTAATTTGAAGAAATGTGACTAGAATTCGAGGTACCTATTCTATATTACTTTTGGTTATTATTTCAGATTACTAGTGAATTTTATTTTTGTTTGTTAATATTCTTATTAAAATGATAATGTTGTTTAAAAATACGCTTTTTTATTCTTTTATTTCGTATCGAACCCTCATTTATGAATATATTTTTGACCCCCGGCGGGTTTTGCTACACGCGATTGAGTTATTTACTTTAAGAATGGCCTATTTCTTGTAAATAATATCCTTTTGCTAGGGGCAATTTGATGATTTTCAATAGAAAAACGACCTATTGTTACATGCGTCATAGGATGCTTTGTAAAACAATGCTACATGTGCACTTGCGATAGATACTCTTTCATCAAATAACGACGGATGACCACATAAGTCACCTAGTACGTGGTAAAACAATGCCATATGTACACATGCGTTATACAATTTTCAAAAGTAATGTATTAAATAAGATGCAATATAAGGCATTCAGTTAGTTTTGTTAACCAAATTACATATGCAAAATTTCATAAAGTTTCCTTCAAAATTGAAAAAGTTATCCTCAAAATGCACTTACGCAATCTTTAAACCTCTCTCCTGAACATTTGACTTTTTGCAGATGTGGCGTTGTTTTACCAAGGGTACGATATTTGATTTTTTTCATCTATTGTACAACTACGAGTAGTATGGCATGACTTGTTCTCCACTTGCCAAATTCGAAACCCCAATATTGGTAAGAAAACCGGCATAATCAAAATTAGTTGTTCCATGAAATATTGGAAAAGTACTTAAAATGTACTATTTTATTGTAAAAAGTACAATTTTTCAATGTACTCCGCTTATTTGTAAGTTTTCTGGTGTGCCTTCTTTTATTAACACTTTCATTGCGGTCGAGTGCTACGCGCTACGCTCGTAGCCGATCCCGTGGATTTTTCGACTTTGTAGCGAAAATGGACCTCCCACAGAGAACTCCCCTCGGGAGTTCCCCGCGCTCAAAGTGTTAACATAAGATGCGAAATCTATCTCACAGCGCACATAAGGGTATCTACGCCTTAAAGCTGGCCATTAGTCGACTATAACAAAATGTGGAATTCCTATAAACTGGTAGCTAGACTTATTAGTCGAGGAACCCATATATTACAGAATCATATTTATTTTTCGCTGGAAGTTGACGATATTTGTCAATCGGGTGTCAATTTAGCGTTTTGGTAAACGTACGTGTTGTGTGGCACAAGGGTGAAATAAAATTACCAATTTTTAAACGTTGTTTAAATTAATATAACAATTGTTTTTTAAAAATATCTGCTCATAACAATAATTTACCATGTATTGTTATTATGATTTGTTTATTGTTTCTTAATTATTAAGTCTAATTTACCGGACATTCTACATTTAAGTAACTACATAATAGCGCATCGAATTTACGAGTTTTACTTAAACTCAAAATGGAAAAAGTTATATTGCGGGACCTGACCCGTGTGTATTTCTTTACTAATTTGATAACGTATTTAGTCTTCTTGCATATTACTATAAAATGGGCTGCTACTAACTGCGAACTTCGTATTTGTGCTTATTTTAAACAATAAGCAATTTTACCAAACAAAGTTGGTTTTGCGGTTCTAAAATAAATTTAATGATTTATCATCACAGGTTCGTCTGATGGTAAGAGTTGTGATCAAAGAATACATTTTTTGCATGGGTCAAGAATGTAAGGCGACAGAATTTTTAAAGAAGCTAGATGAAGTTTTGAGTATTCTTACTGATTCTGCTACATTCCCATAAGATCAATCAAATGATGAACTTCTTCGTATATTTTCCCGCTTAAAGTCGGAATTTAAGACTAGGTCGGACTAGGACTTATAGTTGATATGCCAAAACAGGGTTTCGGGTCTAGTAATGACGGAGATACCAGCAGACGTTTTTTTTCTAATCCCGAGATCTCTTCAAGTTTTGAATATCAAAAGGAAATCGACCACGATTTGACAAAGAGATTTGCTATTGAGCTGGAAGTCATCTCGAGTGGACAAAGAGTAGGCCTAAGTAGTTTGAGTCATATTGCGACGATACAGCATTCTATGTAGAGTATATCCTTGGAAGCCACTGACCCCAACTGTTCACAAAATTCAGATGCATAGATCTACTGTTATGAAGCATGCCCATAACTTCTCCCCATAGGAAATTTATCAGAAGAAGCCGCAGAAGCCAGAAACAAGCACTTCGGAGAATTCAGGAATAGCTTTTCAAGAAAATTTTCTAGGGAACAGTGTTACTTAGACGTTTTCAATCGGCTGTTAGTTACTTCCGATCCACTTCTCAATAGCATCAGGCCTAAGCCACCGAAAATATTAAAACCTTTTAGCTCTGCTGCCAGAAATATGATGCTTGCTCCAGATATAGACACTAATGCTATATCGGATGATGATGATCTGACATTAGATTTTGAGTAACGATCGGACGCATCATCTGAGTAAGAAAAACCATACATTTTGTTAATAGTTAATGTGTAAATACCTATGCAAAATTAATTTTACTACCCCAATCAGGCCGCCAAGGTGTAAAAGCGGTCCAAAATAAATTCTTTTAATGTAGAAGTCATATTTAAGTATAAAATGCGAAAAAACGTATATAAATAATTATGGCCAGCTTTTTGAGTTAAATACCCCTGTGTGCAGCGACTTACTGTCTATACAGCGCGTATCATCGTTTAGTCTGCGTTTCACCATCCCCGAATAAAACATATCTGTTAGATGAATGTTAGGTCAATTTTTATATGCCTGAGAAAAATAATAGTGATTATTTTATTTGACGTATATATTTATCCGAGGATAATGAAACAGGCCTTTAGAGTATCGTTTCTTTAAAGAAACACAAATAACTTTTTGTCAGTGATTCTTGATGTAGATATCTTTACCAAAATGCTTGCTGACGACTCTTACGAGCTCCTCGTATTTAATTATTTGGAATTTTGGAATAAATATTCAATGCACGCCATCGCAAAATAGCACTCAAAACAATTTTGTTTATCGGCGGCTAACAAACGGTTCCTGTTCCAAAATACTTACTTGAAACCCATTTTATAAGTTTGTAATGTACTTATAAATTTATGATTTCCACCGTGTCCACGGCCTCTGACGAGAAAAAGCTTTTACGTTTAGGCGAACCTCTTTGACAGGGGTTTTTTCGCTGTATTCGGGAAACAAGGTCGTGTAACTAGAACAATGACTACAGCGAGTTTTTAAAATTGCTAACAAATAATAGGAATTGTCACAAACATAAATACTTTGGAAAAAATTGATTATTTTATATTCCAGTCTTTTTTCACTTCTATGGAAAAAATGAAAAAAAAAAATATATATATGACTAGACCCCGGATTGTTGTAGCAGTGACGTCACATTAAGGTGATTTGAGGAGTAAATGGAATGTTAGAACCACGGAGTTTTTTCTGTTCTGTGGGTAGAACAAAATGATCGAAAAAAATATTTTATTGCCTATTACCTACATTATCCACTTACATGATTAGTTACCTATTATGTAAGGAATTAGGATAAAATTAGATATTTAAGATTAGTTAAGGCACTATTGTATTAGGTTTAACCTGTAAGGATAGTTTTTATGTGAAAAAAAATAAGTAAAAAAAAAATTACAATATCTAACAAATATATTTTTTTTAAGGAATCGTAACATACAATCAATTAATGTATTAATTTCATCGTTTTCTTTATTTTCGCTCACCTTCGACAAAAATACGAACGATAGTATTTTATAAAATATTCACTACTCGATTAGATAAGATTTATTGTTCAGTCATATTAAGATACCTACTAAACGATATAAGCAAAAAAAAATCGATATAAATTAATATTGATAAAGGATCGTTACTGTAGTATTAGCAATGTCATGGACTAATATCTGTAATGAATAAATGACTTGGACTAATCTAGCTAGACGAAACGCATTGACCACGGGTTTGATCGTGGCGTCTCTTACGAAATTTATCAATTATCATTAACTCTAAGGCAAGACAATAACATGGCTATAGGTTGTCATTCCAACCCGTCAGGATATTGATAGAAAATCACAACTACTTGTATCACAACATTTGATACTACTAGAGACATCTGTTTTGCATTTGGGAACTAAATACAAAGTTACGCTTTGCAATATGGGGATTAGCAGCCCTAGTAGATTAGTCCATGGCAATGTCGTCAAAAGGATCTAAAGACCGAGTCACACCGGTTGCGTCCGCGTGTGCGTGGCGAGCGCGTTGTATCATAGGAAATGTCATAGTTATAGTAGATGGCACGTAGCTTGCAAGTCATGTCACGCGTAGGTACACTCAGCTGCAGAGAAAAGTTAAAGTACTTTTCTCTGCAGCTGACTGTACTCGTACGTGCACGTCACGCAAGTGATGTGGCATCTAATATAAATTTTCCTACGCTACAATGAATTCGTCACTCACACGCCCGCGTGCACGTACTGCACACGCATCCAGTGTGGCTCGGCCTTAACTAACTTCGGATTAATATTAAAGGGGGTAGGGGTTTGTTGCCTTTAATTCTTTTTATACCTACAATTGGTTTTTAGTAGTAACAATACTATATAGTATAAATTACAAATATTAGACGTCATATACTATACTAAAGAAAGACACCAAGGTCGCATGTTGATGGAGATGGTCTGTGTGCTTTGGTGTATGATATCTAATATTTATAACCTCATTTCAGTATTAATGAAAATCAATTAAATAAATTAATATATTTGTATCGACGAAATACAGTGATTAATTAAAGAATGAAACATTTTCAAAGATCTTTTGTGCCTCTTGGGTAATACGTACAAATAGAACTAGATAATGAGAATAGTTCGTTATCACGAAAGTTTATTTTCTTCTTTGTCTTTGTCGTAACTGAGAGTGAAAGTACACATCTCAGTTCAACTTGGCCGCCAAAAACTTAGCACTTGTCCATTTAATCTGTTTATTGAGTCTATTTCGGTTAGTTTTTTATTAAGTGAGGATTTTTTTACATGCCCACTTTATTTTTTATTTATTTATAACTCAGAGTTGAAATAGGAGAAGGCCGGCAAAGGCTATTTAGTAATTAGTTACATACAGTGGTTACTTAGTTAAGTTTATTTTAAGTGGGATTTTTTTAAATGTAATGTTGTAGGTATCTGTATACAAAAAATGTATGGATGGAGTTTTACTGAACTGAATAAAGCATTAGGTACAAGATACATACCAAAGTCGAAAAGTATTGTCAATTTAATCATCTACTTCTACAGGATATATGACGGAATATTGTATGTACACTATGTACATATTATGTACGTTTCTCTTTAGAAAATTAGCACTATCTAATAGTAGCTATCTATATCTGCTGAATTTGGACTCTAAAACTGCCGGGTTTTCTCCAGGGTAATAATAAAGTCGTTAAAATGGATGAATGTATATGATACGAGACATAGTATAAAATGCAAAAACACAAACTGTGCATTCCACGTATACGCGTGGGGTGTCAAATAACAAGACATTAATTACCACATGAAATTAATATATAGGTACTCTTCCTCGACCATTTCCCATAAACAAGGTGATAATGTTTGTAATATTAAATATGTAGTGCAGGTTCATTAAATACTAACCCCCATATCATAAATGTCTCATAAACGTATCTTAACTTATTAAGCCGATAAGTATTTGCTTGTCCCTTTCGGTCTTATAGACATTAATAAAAACGAAAGGGACAAACAATACTTATTGGCCTGCTTAGTTAGGAGACTTTTATGAATAGAAGAGTACTTAAGACAACATTTTTTGTATAAAATCAACGATAGTTGTTTTGGTGGTTTGTATGAAAATAAGCTTTTAATATGAATCAATAGCCCTCTGCGACCATATATAACATGGACGTCTAACGCCAGCTCAAAAATGCCCCCAAAACAATTGTTCAATTGTGCCAAGATGGGCAGGACATAGCGCTTTTCTTAACACCGCGTATATTTCGGCGCAACATCTTTGACAAATGTGTATAGAATAGCCAATCAACACTTTGACGCACCAACCACAACTATTTTTAAATGGTGGTTTAAGTTTTTATAGGTTGATATTGAAATTCATTACCGTGATGCATTGAAGACGGGGTGACACTTGTCAACTAAAATTCAGGACCGTTTTTGAAAGGCCGTTTTTAAGCCGCGTATTCATTGTAAACGTAAAAAAGTATGGCGTGCGGCTTCCATATTTTATTTGTTCGTAGATAGTCCTGTACCAAATTGCTGCTTTCTAGTAGGTACCTACTAACGGCCACTGAGCTTTGCTGCGGACAGACGGACATGGCGAAACTATAAGGGTCCCTTGTTTAGGTACTATGGAACCCTAAAAAGGTATAGCAAGTAATATACCTACTTAATGCTTTTAAATCTCTGTCGGCGGATTTTAGTGAAACTTATTAATTTTCCCCTCACTAGCTCGTAAAGCGCTCGTTTATCCTTTAATACGAGCGGGTAAAAACGCTTTTTACACACTTGTGAATAAAGTAATTTGACATTTCTCTAATTCCTATAGCCCCCTACTGCCTAGTATAAGTGGATCTGTATGACCGTAGTAAACATGCGCAATCGGAGCTCACATGTTAAATTGGTCGTTACTCATGTGACTTTGTAAGCCATTGGCAATATTTAAATTCCATAAGTAACTCTATTCTACGATACGTTTCGACATTGAGTTTTCAATAGTTTCTTAAAGTTAATTTACATTTGGATGAGATTTGTAATCATATTTCCTCGCGATAGTGAGGGGAAAAAAGTTGTATTACACTTGGCGGCAAAGTTTGTTCAACTCTCGTGCCTTGAGACCTTCGCAATGCTCAAGATTCTAGTTTTTGAACCACTCCCCAACTAGCAAAATATAGTCATATAGAAGTTGAGACAACGTTTTGCATATAACTTCTAGTCTAATTTGGTTGGTCATATAAACGTAAGGTAAACGGTTATAAAAGGCAAAAGTGGCGCAAATTATACGACTTATTGGTGAGATAAACGTTAAATAAAGGTTTGCATGGCGACTTAAATCGTTTATTAAAGGTATTGTAACGGTTAAGGAATTACCAAAACGTTGTATAAAGAGTACAACAAAAACCTTTACGCGACCTAAATATCAAATAAATGTTTTATTACTGACCATTTTGTTTTATAGAAGGTTTAGTATAACCCTTACTCATTGCTTATCGGACTTTTAAGTTACATAAATGTTTTTAAGTTTTATTTATAAAACTGCTCCTGACATTTATTTTAGATACGCGCAAAACTTGGTGTGTGTGACAAAAAAGTGTACGGAAAAATAATACAAGGTAATTTTATAAGATTTGTAATAGAAATTATTGTTCTATATATTGAGCATTTGCACATTTGGCGTGAGCTGAATTCGTATGGGAAGGTCACTTTACCGTTAAAGTTTATGATGATATACAGTTTTTTGCTGTCGCGCTCTTAATATATGCGAAATAATTATAATTTATAACAATATTTCTTCATATTTTATTATAGTTAAGGTTAGCCATTTTGGAACAAGTCATGGATTTATACTTATACGACTACAATATAACTTTATCTTAAGTAAAGGTTTTTATAACGACTACAAATTGTCCGCCATTACTAAGCCGCCGTTACTAGTCCGCCACTTCGTTTGTACCGTTTCCACGATGTAACGTCCATGGTTTTTTTCTTTTAAATAGTACTGTGATGCTCACGAAATGGCGACTGATGTTTTATAATATTAATTTCAAATCGACTATAAATTGCATGATGTTTTATAATCGTAACTTAAAATCAATTTAAAAACATATAGTCCAATAAAAGGAATATAACGAGTTCGGCAACAACTAAAGGTTTTTCAAAGTTTTTGTTTGACGTTAATATAACCAACTGTTGAATAAAGGGTAGATAACAGTCCCGCTGATATCTTTTTGTCATATTGAAGTTATCTTCAATACCGCTATATAACTGTCGAGATAAGGTTTTATGATATCACTTATACAACAATAAAATTATGTAGACGTTGTAAAAATGACCTTATTACGACGGTTCTGTTTTTTCTAAACCCTTTATAAGACGAAAACGTTTATACAACTTTGAACATCATTAAGTAAACGTTTTCTTTAAAACCTCTACATGATTGTTGTATAATTAAGTCGCAAAAACGTTTATTTACCATAGTAATTAGACTATTTGGTAGGACGACTAAACTATCAGATTTATAACGTTTATTTGACTAACAGGTTAACTAAAAACGACTATAAAACTCTTATATGGCTAAAGGTCGTATAACTCTTGATTTATATGACTTCTTTGCTAGTTGGGTCGCTACGCTCGTGGCTCAATTTTGGAATCTTTCGCTAGCTCAGGTCTCAATATTGGCACGACAGTTAAACAACAACTTTGCCCCCTTGTATAATAAATAACTATTACATTAATGGCAATAATTGTCGTAACATTGGGAGTACATGAATGTTAAAAAAAAATGTATAGAAAATAAAGGAAAATAAGGGCCTGTTTTACCATTCCCCAAATAAACCTGTCAGATAAATAAGTTGTCCTTTGTTTTTTAATGCCTGGTGAAAATGATAGTGATAATTCTATCTGACGGATATATTTGTCCTGGAATTATGAAACAGGCCATAGGACTACATACCTATCTATACGTTATTCAAAATATACACTATTTTGCCGTCGATATGCTGAAAAAAGTAACGTTGAAATTAAAATATAATTTCCAATACGATCAAATACTTGCGGCAGAAAAAGGACGAAGCATTCGATTTTTTAACCAAGGGCGACAATCCATTAGGTAGCTATAATATATGAAGTTGGTTGTTGACATGACCGACTGAGACTCTACTGACGCTATATAGCGTGGTCGTAATTAATTGGTTCGAAACACTATATAAAATAAAAAAGTAGTGCGAGTCGGACTCGCGCACTAAGGGTTCCGTAGCAGCAAAGATTTCAGCCAGCGTCTCCAATGTAAGACATAATAACTCAAAAGTACAGTTAATTAAATCAACCTATCTCAAAAACTATGAGGGATAATTTAATCAAACCAAAAATCATTGAAAGAGTTTATTAATATTAATCATAATATTTTTTAATTTTATACTACGTAGTTTCAAAAATAGAGGGGGACACACTTTTTATGACTTCGAGGGCTGATATCGCGAAAACGGTTCGCTTAAATAAAATGTGTTTTAGAAACATTTATATCACTTTCTAATGCATTTCTATTGATAGCCGACAGACGGACAGACGGACATGACGAATCTATAAGGGTTCGTTTTTGATAATTTGGCCACGGAACCCTAAAAAGAATTAGATACTTCGTAGCTTACAAAGCTCACATCTGTGAGCGCATAAGTATTAGAAATACTTGTATTAAGAATCACCGCCCTTCCGTTTTTATTCAATAAGATTTTTTGCTTAAATTGGAATTTAATGTAGTCTGCTTATATTGAAACATGATATAGTAAATTAACTTATTATTTAATAAATACAAAATAATTGATAGTAAAATTAAATACCCATCCTAATCAATCATTCCTAGCAAAGTTTGTCAAACGATTTTTTCATGGGATAGATACGTAAATTATTTTGATAGTTGTGGCAACAAAAAGCATAATTTATGAGTTATGGCTTTTCATGTAAAAATAAGCTAATGGGTTTTCCATATTTTGACAATAACTAACTTCCACAAAGTAAGTTTCCACGGAAACGGCGCACAAAGGTCGTTTTATGAATACCCTTCGTATGACAATAGTAAATTGAAATAGGTTATTGATGAAGTATTTCAAAGCTAGCTATCTCAATATTAATTTAGGCTTTGTATTAACTACACAAGCTAATTATGGATTACATGGGAACACTTTGGCCTGTTTGTCGTTGGCTGGCTGAGAGCCAATATTAGTCGCTTTTGAAAGGGGTTTGGAATAAAATTAATCATAATAAAAAGAAAAACTTAGAACTACACTTAACACTAAACATCTTAAAAAATAACAAAATTACACAAAACTACACAAAACCTTAAAACCTTAAAAATATACACCCTAGTCAAATAAACAGCCCCTCAATGTTCCCGGCGCAAAAGTGCCCATCAGACTCGCAGCGTTTCCGCGTTGAACCGCAATGGACAACCTTTGCGCCAGGAACCATCCAGAGCGGGGGGCATGACCCCGCTCCAGCAGACGGCGACCCAACTGACCCAGGAAAGCTTTTGCCTCCGCGCACCAGCAGCCCGATGTCTCCACCGCTAGTGGAACAAATAAATAATTAGAGAGCCCCGCGTACTTGACCCTCTTAAGTAATGCCGCCTGCTCAGCGGCCGCTCCCGCCGACCGAACAGTACGCCCTAAATGAGTCGCGGCGAACGTGCTCACGCAAGTAGCGTCCCACACGAGGCACCTCCCCCTCTCCCACGGCACCAGCGTCAAGCCGTCCGGCCTCTTACCATCCGAACGACTAAGCCCAGGTGGCTCCAGCACACAAGGCACATTCGCTGAAACGAGTGCTCTACGGACTAAATCGTTCAAAGCATGATGCCGAGGAAACCTCCCCACACATCGACAACAACTCAAAGCGTGGTGTCCGTTGCTCTCCACCATGGAACCGCAAATGCATAGATGAGGCTCGCAAACATCACAGCCCAGGCGGAAAGCAACGGCTACCCGCAACGAGTCGTTGTCGAGCAGGGTACCCAGGTTCGGAGAAGGGAGGGCGTGTAACCAGGCGCCAGATTCCGGACTAGCACCCGCGACAAGCCTGGCTCTGTCCACACCAGCGGCATTCTGCAGCAGACCCTCAAAGACCCGCTTAACGCCGACTTCGTCCCACAAACGCTGTTGGAACGGCATTTCCGGAACCCGAGCACCCGGGTTGAGAGCCTCCCAGGCAGATAGAGCGTCGGCAGCAAAGGGTATGGAGATGGAGGCTCTGTCACCTTCTAAACTTAAAATCTTAGCGACAAGCTCCACCACCCCCGCCGCCGACGCCAGAAATGCCGGAAGACTCACGTCCCGAACGCGCCGAATGCCCAGCCCGCCACTCCGAACAGGCAACGAAGCCAAGCTCCACTGGTCGGCATCTAATGAGATATTAAGTAAACACTCCGTGGACTCCTTTAACACCAAATCAAAGGAATCCACGAGTGCGGGATGCAGCCAGGTTGGCACAGTGCGCAAAAAGTACAGGACCTTCGGAACCGCAAAACAAGATCGCAACAAGGTCAGCGCAACATGTGCCGAGAGCTGTTTCAACCTTCCCCCGGCGGACCGAAGAATTTCCTCCCTCGCCTTGAAAGCCTCCGGAACAGCCACGGGAAAAATCGGAGAACCCAATAAATGAAAATTACGAGTCGAAATCTCCTTGATACCGGGGAGCAAGGCATCGAACAAACCTAACGAAGATTGGGTACCGGCGCTACAGGGAAAAAACTCACACTTATTGGGGTTGACCTCAAGACCCAGTTCCTTCAAAAGGGGAAGAAGCACCAGCAAGTCCCGCTCAACGTCCTCCGGTTTACCCCCCAAAGTTCCATCGTCCAGGTACCAAACATTCAGTGAGGATCTGGATCTAGACACTACCTTCTGCAAGGCAAGACTAAAAATCAGGGGGCCGAGCGGGTCACCCTGCTGAGCACCAACCTGAGACAACACGAGAGAACCGTCAAAATAGAGGTTAGAAGGAGAGGCATAGGCCTGAAAAAGAAAGGGGTACAAAGTGGGAGCCTTATCTAGGACTTCTGCAAGCAGAGAATCGCGTTCCAACGTGTTGAAAGCGTTTTTGATGTCTAGCTTGACAATGACACTATCCGCGTTCTCCGAATCAAGCGCGAATGACCGAACAGCATGAATAGCCGCCTCACAGCCCAGCCTGGAGCCAAATCCTAGCTGGCACGGTTGCAAATACGAGGCCATCTCGTCCCTCACAGCACTGCACCCGAGCTTGGCCGCTAGACGCCGGAATACGCTGCCAACCGCGATAGGCCTGATACCGCCGTCTTTCTTGGACAGTGCAAACAAGGACGCGCCATACAAAAAGGGACAGACCGCGGGGTTCAACTGCCCACTCAAGAGGAAATTACACAGTTTAGTTAGGCACTCTAGCAATCGGGGACCATTGTCGCCAGCGGATCCAGAAACCAGCTCCTTCAAATGAGATGGACGGATACCATCTAAACCCGCTGCCGAACCGCTATTAAAAGAGCTAAGTGCCTGTGCAACCTCCTCCACCGTGGCAGTAAGAGCAGGGCATGATCTGTCAGGCTCGGGAGGAAAACACAATGGCCTCGAAGGGGCCGGGTGCTTAGACTGCAAGCCCGCTAGCGTATCCGAATTCGACGGTGCCACCCCATCGTCGGACATCAGCATCCGAACCGCACCCCTAAGGTCCCCCTCAAAAACCTTACTTTCGATGGCTCTAAGGACAGAGGGCGGCCCGCGGGCCACCGAATCAGACTCTGCAGAAAGAGAATCGATGACGCTTGCCAATTCGATATTCCGCTTCACTTTAGAGGTCAGATTACCGGGCCCTGCTACTTCTGGAGCCCTCAAAGCGGAGTACGAAAATGAGAGTAGGGCACACCACTCAGACGTTCCATTAACCCTAATACACCTGTCTATCACGTCGCACAAACTACCCGCCGCCAAGTTCCGTGCACCTTTGGGGATGTGCCGCAATACTCGCACCGACCTCTTCAACGCAGCCAAGTCATCCAGACTAGGACCGCTGCAGTTACTAGCGGGCCGCTGCGCCGAAAACGTGGGAGAGGGAGAGAGCGTAGCACGTGCCTGCTGAGCCGACACCGCGGGAGAGGGAGAGAGCGACGATCGAGGGACATTTTTGTGCAGGCGCCCTATATGTACCTTGAGCCCATGGTCAGTAAATGTGCGCGGAGAACCAGGGCAGTGAGGACACCGTAAAAGAACAGGAGCCTGCATTACTTATAAAAATAGTAAAACTATAATAACTATCACTACTTAAATAAGCAAGAATAAATATTAAAAAAATAGTCAACCACAAATCACAATTAAATTAATAATAAAAATAAAAATAACCAAATATAAAAGCGGAAAAACCTTCAGTACAATATAAATTCAAAAATATGTCAAAAATATTTAAAATAAAATAAAAAATCAAATCAAATCAAGTTTGGAATTGAAATTAATTATAATCGACACAATACATTGGTATGCCATACAAGAATTTCGTGCTCGTGATGTAATTATGAAATGAAGTAATATTTAAAATATATATTTTACTAAATTGTACAATGTTCTGTAACTAAGAAATAAAATGAGATGAAAGAGTAAATATAAACATGGGCCGGTTTCCTTTTGTTCATTGGCCCGCAAGCAAAATACGCTCCCTTTAAATACCGGGAAATTCTCGTGATTACTTTATATTAAATTTCATTTATTAGTACATCATTTTTCTGGTAAAAAAGTATTGTCAGCTATTCCAATCCACAGTAATATTTTAAGAGATCATCAACTGAAGTAAAACGGTATTATACAGAGTAGGTAGTAATTTGAGAATAATAATGCTAAGAAAATGTTAACACCCAACAAAAGCCCAGTACATATTACTGCCATTCACAATATTATTATTACCACGCTACCTGTTCACAATAGAACGTTACTCTTTTAGTTTCACCGTGGACTTCACAAAAAGCACTTCTATACAAAATCAGAAATCAAATACCTACATTGTCACACCTAATGTGAGTTATCCTTTTATTTCCTCAACAACCAATTAATTATAAGGCACGTGCGCATTTGTTATATGAAATTAGTATATTTATACATATACTCGTATATATACACTTACCTTAGCTGAGGCGTGGAAGCCCTATCGGGTACTTAGTCTGGAGTTCGTTAGGCGAACTTGTTCCATTTTCAGGCGTTTGACACATTATCATTTAACAAAGTGTCACTTTATGTAACTATAGGTGCTTACTACATTCTCAGCTTATATTAAACTCTAGCAAATTTACAAAAAGTTATAGCATTGGAGGTTAAATCATTCAGCAGCCGTAGTAGTAAGTGATCGCGGTAATGGCATTAGGAGCACGTCTCACTTGCATCAATGCATTGCGAGAGTTGTTTGCGTAGTCGCAGGCGAGGCGGCTCTATAAGGTACGTTTACTACGTTTAAACGGCGCGGGGTAGCATGGTCCTACGTGAGCTGAAGGTGGATTTAGACCAAACGAGCATTCGCTCATTCTATCTCCCACTCTACGAAATCAATGTATTTCGACGAATCACGTTTTGTGTAACGAACGAATTTTGTACAGTGGGGGATAGAATGAGCCAATCGTTTGGTCTTAAATGCATCTTTAGTCGTTCTTGTAGATACGGGTTCGGTTAAAAACGAACGCACGCCGATTGTTGATATAATATATATCATATGATGTCAGTCTCAGATTCACGAGCGCCTTCGACTCTAATGATCCAACAAATAAATACTTGTCAAAGTACATTTTTCGAAATAATTTACCCTAAATCGACTGTCGTCTGGAAAAAAGGTTTATTAACAATAAATTTGTAATCGTTTGGCTGCTGGTTTATAATTTGCGAATAGAAAAAAAACCGGTAATCATGTAACAATAATAAGTCAAGTTTTCGGTACTTTTATTATTCGTACTACTTTAAGTACTTTGTTTTCGGACAGCGGCCCCTTGGGATGAACGACCCCCGGAAGTTGAACGATTGGCCTAAATCTAAATATTCAAATTCTGTCGTGAAATTCTTCGCAGCTAGGGTTAATTTTCCCTAAAGCAATAATGCTACACTGGCTGGGATTTTAATTCTAGCTTTAAAAGGGTTAGACTCTTAATCTACTTTATACAATGCAAAATTCTTAAGACACCTATTAACAAATTAGGCCAAGGGTCGAAATCTCGATAACACTCCCGAAACTTGGTCTTTATTCTAGTTTGACGTTTGGGAACCCTAAAAAGGCGTTTTTGAGATAGAATAGCAACCCTTGTTATAATTTGAGTCAAATTGCATGTCTGTGTTTCATTAAAATTTTCTCAGAACGAGGAATCTTATAATTTTCGACAACGCTGTTATTTTAAAACAAGGGTTAAAGGTAATAAAGGAGGTTGTTTAATAAACAATGTTTATATGTATTGTGTGTTGCCTGCCGTGAAACTGTTCACGTGATGGCCTCATCGGAAGACCAGCGCTGACACTCGCTCGTAACATGCTGAGATGAGGCCATTTCGTAGCCTACACGCTTTTATTTGTAAAATTATTTTTCGTTGTTATAACTATATTATGGTTTTTTGTGTATGTGTATGTTACGAATAAAGTTATTTCTATTTCTATTAAGATACACTTCTTTGTACCATGAAAGACATACCATAGAATTTAGATTTTTCGGAAGCTTAATTTTCTATCTTCTATCCCCGATCTGATGTCTAATGAAGACCAAGTATCGGCCAACTAGCCAGGGCCCAGTAAATTTAGTGAGTAAACAAGTGTTGCTGACTGTGGGTATGAGTTTTATTCAATAAATAAAAACGACTTCCGCGAAGACAAGGAATCTGTCAGCGTTTCTCGTTGATATATCGCGTTCGACCGCGCGGCTCGACCTTGCGCCTAACTTTATGGACGGCCGAATAACAATTAATCCTGCAAATTGCTTATCCCATCTTTTATATTGAGCTGCTCGGGGGATTGATACCAATATAGATGCCTGATATGTTTACTTTCGCTCGTCCATTCTTAGCGAAAGAGGTGATGGCTTTACGTACTTTTACGCTAATTTATTGTCGGTCAGGAATTTAATTACTGGCTGTTATTAAAATCGTGGAATAGGATTTGTGGTAGCGCTGTGCGTTTCTTGTTTTAGTTGATTGGAAAAATGCTACGGATATATTAAACTTATTAGATCTATTCCTACGAATGAATAAAACATGGAAGCCGCACGCCATATTAAATTGCCTTTCAAAAACGGTCCTGTATTTAAGTTGACAAGTGTCACCCCCTCTTCAATGCATCACGGTAATGAATTTCAAATATCAGCCTATAAAAACTTAAACCGCCATTTAAAAATTGTTGTGATTGGTCCATCAAAGTTTTGATTGGCTATATTATATAAGCATTTGTCAAAGTTGTTGCGCCGAAATATGCGTGGTGTTAAAAAAAGCGCTATGTCCTGCCCATCTTGGCACAATTGAACAATTGCTTTTGGGGGCATTTTTGAGCTGGCGTTAGGCGTCCATGTTATATATGGTCGCAGATCTATTCTAAATTGTTACACTTAATGTTTCTAAAAAATATGAAAAAAATCATGAATAGTATATGGCTTTAAGAATAGGTACTTTAAAATAAAACTATTTCGAACATAATCTGCCCAGCGGTTTTTGAGTAACTACGAAACCCTACACTGAGCATGGCCCGACATGCTCTTGGCCGGTTTTATTTATTGTTCAAGTTGTTTAGGATTAAGATAGTTATTGTGATAATATTACACTTTTGAATACAAAGTTCCTCATTCTCCTCGGAAGTTTTATTAACGGCGAGTTTACTTTTTATCACACGATATCTAGGTGAAGAAAGAAGTACTTATTAGTTTAAATCGCCTACGTACCTACATCATTGTTTAAGTAAACCTAGTGTTATCAAGCGCTCTTGCTCTATGTTCATTGAATACGTACAATAAAAAGATCATCGACCCAGAATCAACTAAGACAATGGGATGATACACGCGACGAGTTAGTTGAACAAAGCTTAGGACTGTAAGTAATAGAGCACGGACGGCAGCTCGAACGATACAAATTGTATTTTAGTATATCCCCTCTAAGCTAAAGTAATTCTAATCGAACGGGTGAAGTTGCCATATAACTACGTATATTTGATCGGCTGCAAACCTATCGGATACTTGCAGATGTGAGCAGCTCCTATCGGACTCCATCGTTTTTGACAACATAAGTTCGCACCTCGCACCCATTACTCCTTAAAAGCAGTGTTATTCACTAAGGAAACCGCCTTGCTGTCAGCGCTGTGTCAGCACTGCGGCAGCACTGCGGCAGCGTCGAGCCTAAAAATGGTATTCACTAATGTACTTTAAACGACACTAGTGCTCGGCGCCGAATGCGGCATGAGCTGGAACTACACTGCATCGAGAGTTTGACGTTTAATGTAGGAACTTCGTATTCTCTAACGAAAAACAGCGACGAACTCACCCTCAACCTCGCTCACAGCCTCGATTCCTAATGTCAAATAAAACAGCTAGGATTTTAGACAAGGCTGTCTCGACGTCGAGCTCGTTGACGAACGCAGCGTCGAATGTGTGAATAAGAGACTAGCATAGCAGCTCGGCTTGAGTTGTTGCAGATTTACTTTTACTCTATGAGTATGATTTATTATTATTAAATACACTGCAATCTATAAACCCTCCTAAGGTTAAACCCTTTGTTACGCGTCCGTTACACGTCGTGGTACCCTCGTGTCATGAAAGTTTTAATATAGTTTACTCTGGGTTTCATTTACCGCGTGTTTTCGCGGATAATATCGCACTGTGCAAATATCCGTACTCCGTTTGAGCTTAGTGTGAAACGTGTTTGCTTGAATGAGTTGTGCGAGGTAACGCTTGCGCTGTTACTAAAATATTGTGTTTGTAGCGATATTGTTGATTTGCAGCTTTATTAATATAGGATTAGGCGAGATTACAATTTGATTGCTAACATTGTTTTTAAAGTGTTTATTTTTTTTATCGAGTCGGTGCCTACTTAACTACTTACCTATTGGCGCAAGTGCTACCTATGGGTATTTAGGATTTTGATTTTTACAAAATATTAATATATTTTTAATCACACTTGCTGTCTAAGCGCGCCATTGCTTGCATGCGTAGCGCGAGTAATAAATTCCGTACTTACCTCCCTTGATGCACAATGTACTATTATTGACTAACTGTACCAAGCATCACAATCTAACAATTACCTTTTAGAATTGAGAAGTTAATTCCCTTTACAACAATTTTATTTTCTTCGTGAAAATAAAGCCATGGCAAATCCATAGCAAATGTAGGTGCGGTGTAGGTTAAATAATTTACTATTCAATAAGTATTATACTAATCATAATGTAAGCTAATGCAGCACTAGCTTAAAAAACAACGATCTTGATTTAATCAATCACATATATAAATACTCGTACAGAATAAAGCGTTAGCGACTATATTCTGAGAGGTACTCTATAGTTGTGCATCTGTTCGGTACAGCTGTTCCCACTTGACAGTCACAGGCTCACAGGTACTAATTAAAATACAGACTTAACAATGAGCAAAAAATATTTTTCTTTCCATTGTAATTCCAGGCAGAAACGAGAAACGCTGAAGAAAAACACATTTCATCCCAAATATGGCTGTCCCAGACGGGTCGTAGTGATAAGTATCTACCTAAAGACTATTTTATACGAAACATTGCAAAGTTTTTAATTTAGTTAGTCATTTTTCCTTTTATCTCGGGTCCTTAAGCCAATTTTTTGTGGTGGGACATGTAATACTGCCTAATTGGTAAAAACAATTACTATAAAGAGGCAATTGCTGCTTTTAGTCTGAATTTAAGCCGCTGTCTGAAACCCGGAGTTGGTAAACGGAATCGTATTTCCTATGAATCTCGCTCGCAACAATACTGTTGAGAGGGATACATGAAAAGTAATTTAAGGTCGGTCGTGGCACACCTATGGTAAATATAGAGGGCGTACGGTACGCCGCAATATAAATTAGCCTCTGTGGTATTGGAAGTGGTCAATTTGCCGGACGTCATTTACATATCATTTTCCAAAGTTATTACGGGTGCCGATGCCGTAGTCACTCTGTATTCAACTGCGTATTTTAATACTAAGTATTTATTCTAAAATGGTAATAAGGTGTAAAGTTGATCCTTTCAATTCTAATTCATGAATAATTTCGCTTGAATTGTCCTTGATTCGGTAAATGGATATTCACTAATAAATAATTCCAGTTTCGACAAAATTAAAGCGAGATCTTGCGAAATTGAATTATTATATTCTTCGTCAGGTGCTTTGATTTAGATACGATCTGAAAAAGGCAAACTTTGAAATTAGATAAATATTCCAGTTGAAGACTTTTTTAATTAGTTTTGACTCTGACTTTGGTTTGTAACAATTACCAACCCCCCCTCTGTCAGCCTCCCTACGAGCGCGTACGTGCCTATGAAAACGTTATCATATTTTTGTTTCAGACAAAAACAGTTTTTGCAAACAATTTTCTGTGAGTGTTTATATTAACTTAGAAATATTGAAGCTTTTAAAAACGGTGAAATACTCTTCCTAAATATAATTCTTTGAAAAGACGAGAAAATCTCTTGTGGTGCTCTTGTGTCTAGGTACCTACTTCAGTCAAGACAATAGTCCTTTTGCGATTGTGATTATGAAATAGATAAGTGTTTCACTCGATCCAATGTTTATTACTTTTATGTGCTTTTATCGAACAATTTCGATTCAGACGTTTTCTTATCTATAAATAGGAATCATTTGGCAACCATCATATTTTGGATCTTGCTTTCTTTTATTTAGCTATAGGCAGTCGTTCCATCAAAAGCGAGTAAGCGATGAGCTATTGGCAATAGAACCCCCCCCCCCCCCGTCCCCCCTTTTTTTGGTTTTGTAAGTATGAGGATGTGTCAACAATCGATTAAAAATACTTAAGTATTTATAGACTACGCCATTTACTCCGCCCTAGCCTCGAAACCTAACCAATCCACGTAGGTTTTACCCTGGTTTATTACTTGAACATTTTTTTTAACCATTCACCCTGTTGTTCAAATGTTTTGCATGTTGTTATTACAATGCCTTTTTGAATTAAATTTCGGACATGATAAAAGTAGGCGCAGTGAAAATTGACAGTTCGAGTAGTAGGGAAAACAATATTTATTACAATGAACGTTAGGATTATTATGCTTTAGGTCATTTGACGTTCGAGTAATCAATATTAGAATAAATATGGTGTAGGTATTTTAAACGTGTATGCGCAAAATTAAGTAGGCTAAACAAGTAGCATTATGTAACATTATGCCAAACAATCTCGGCCAAAAAAATTTAGGAAAATCGACGTTATGCGACACAACAGGCACCCCCCGTGGGTACAAAATCAGGGTCTGATTATAGGATCTTGGAGAAATGGGTTGAAGTCAGTTTATAAATGGGGTTTTATGTTCGTTTCTATTGCTAATAGCTTATCACTGAATTAGTCGCTCTTAGTGGAATGAGTACCATAAGCGTCTACTTACAGCTTAGCAAAAAAGAGTAGAAATTAAAAAGTAGCAACACCGTAGTGTCGTCCCTTTCAAATCAATATGCGTGAGAAAACGGGACGACACTACAATGTTGCCACATTTTAATTTCTACTCTTTTTTGCCAGGCTGTATATACCGACGTCGGCGATACAAATACGAAGAAGGCCCTTGAATGGTGACAAGGAGCGCAAATTGCGTAGCCCCGGCTTGAGAGTGCTCAGGCTCAATCCTGCAAGTTGCCTCGATCTGAAATCCGAGGCGAATTGACGGTAGAGTGTAGCGAATTTTTATATGTTTTCATCTCGATTGATGAGTACCGCTGTTAGGAAAAATTGTACTTATGACTTATAAATCAAGTTTCGATCGAGTAAATTATTTGAAGTAGATGGTTATTGAAATTATTATCATCATTATCAGCCTATTTCAGTCCATTGATGGACATAGGCCTATCCTAACAATGCGTATGGACACATTAGGATGCAAAATCATGGCGGGCAAGCAGGTTCGCGATCGCAGTAATGTATCCACTATGATGGCGCTGCTGCCCATCATCAATCTTCAATAAACGAATGGTAAGTGACACTTCTATCCCTTGGCGACATCATAATTCCTAGTTGGATTTCAAATCCATTGCCGACTGTAAATATTTCAGTTCTGCTACTTTTGCTACTTCTGCTGTTAAATTCAGATTGTTACTCGGAATTCAAAAATATGATATTTAGTACGTAGGTGTCTTCACGCTTGTTCATAAACTTCCATCATCACTCGATTAGTCAATGTTTTGTTTTTAAGTATCTTTTACTTTGACAAATGTACCTATTTGCTAGAAAGAGCGTAAAACGGGTACCTACGTTGTTTCTGTATGGTACGTGTACTCAAACGTTATGATTATGAATACTGTGGCCGTACGATGAGCTGCATTATTAACGCGGACCTACTTGTTATAAAATAAATGAATGAATAGTTACATATTTTAGGAGTAACAATCGAAAAATAGGTACCTATACCTACATAAACTTCATCATCTTTTTATACATATGTACTTAGAAACTATTTTTATTCTAGAAACACAATTTGATTTACCCGAATATTATTATCAATATTCCATCGCTTGGTTGTAGCAATCTCGACACGTTTGGATTGAGTAGTAGTCGGAACGTGGTTTAGGTTGGGTGGTTT
>JALPQI010031182.1:0-20190 GCA_025490895.1 Thaumatotibia leucotreta
TATCAATTTATCATTAAAAAAATACAGTTAAAATCAACCTATCTCAAATACTATAAGAGATAATATATGAAACAATATACATATATATATATATATATACAGGGTGTTTTTTTTTCGACCGTTCAAATTCTACGTAGTGAATGTGTAGGTCATACTGACCAACTTTTACTATGGGGACAAAGTCGAAATCGCGAAAAAAAAATCAGCTGTTTCATACATTTCGGCCGGCGTAATGCCGCCAATTTGTATGAAACAGCTGATTTTTTTTTCGCGATTTCGACTTTGTCCCCATAGTAAAAGTTGGTGAGTATGACCTACACATTAACTACGTAGAATTTGAACGGTCGAAAAAAAAACACCCTGTATATATATATATGGATATAATTAGTTTGCTTTAGATTTCAATAACATTGCTTTTGTCTCCTTTTACACCTTTTTATTCGTTTTCTGTTTGGCCTTATGGTTGACTGGTAGAGAATGCCATTAGGCATTAAGTCCGCCATTTGTAAATTTTTTGTATTTTGTGCAATAAAGCTTAAATAAATAAATAATATAATGAAACCGAAAATCCTTAAAATTATTTATTAATGTGTATAAAATATATATTTTTTAGAAGCTAATACCGCGTAGTTAAAAAAATAGAGACAGGCGGACATGACGAATCTATAAGGGTTCACGGTTTATTCTGGATTCTGTTAAAAAAAAGAATTATCGAAATCGGTTGGCGTGATATTCGTCCATTTGTCATGCAAATTTATGACTTATATGGTTTTCTCATGGATGCCATTGTCAGAACTGGACCAAATTAAACTGGGACTAATCGGTGACCATGAGTTTCCAAATAAAAAAAGAATCATCAAAATCGGCCAACCCAGTCGGAAGTTCTGAGGTAACAAACATAAAAAAACATACAGTCGATTTTTTTTATGTGACGTAGGTAGACGACTGAGCTCTCAGCCCACCTGATGGAAAGCAGGAACTGAGGCCCATGGACATAGCAATCAGAAAATCGCCTATGCGCTGCCTACCCTGAGGACTTACATGGATTGCCTACTATGCCAGTAATTACATTACACCGGCTATCTTACCCCCAAACCGGAACACAGCACTAACTATTTAGCGACAGGTTAGGAATAGGCTACTTGACTCTTATCATATTTAGTGCAAAAAAATATTATTTTCTGTAGTATTCATTGAAAAGATTAATATTTTTCGATTACGGTGTATAAAAAGTGTTTGGTACCCACCAAACACTTTTTATACTTTTTATTGAAAAATTTGTTTTATTTTTTTTTATTTCGTACTCTGAAAACGGTGTCTGCCATGATGTGACGTCATAGGATCTTAAACTAACTTCATGTCGAATCTTATACGAGTGAAATTCGCCATGGACATGTAGGCATGTAGCTTTTGAGAACCTCCTCCTTTTTTTAGTAGTCGGTTGAAAAAAAAATCAGTTAACCTTCTTAAAAATTATTCGCCTTGGTGTAAAGCCGTCATACGCCATACGTAGCGCCGCCTGGTGGCAGGAAAAATATCGAAAACCTTCACTGTGCGTTATTGGTATCTTGGGCACCCACACTGATGATGACCACACTGACAGATACGCTCCACACCCAGTTCTCCATAGTCCACCGAATATTAAAGACCTGGGAGTTAAGACACATGTCCGACCTTGACCTCCTGTTCCAACATTATGCTCTACAGTGGATCCCTCTGGAGAGTTGCCTAGAACAGACATTTGTCCGTCGTATATGCAATCAGCTCCCAGTTGTCTTGTTTAGTCCAATTATGTCAAGTAAAATACTTGTCCCACCTTGACCTCCTGTTCCCACATATGCTTGATAGTGGGTCCCTCTGGTGTGTTGCCTAGGACAGCCATCTGTCCGGCGTAGATGCGGTCCGCACCTAGTTCACCGGCATGGTCAACACGGATTATTTTGTCAAGCTGTAAATTAAAAAGGCAATATAAACAAAAGTGAAAAGCCAAACTGATGCTATTGTATTTCCCTAAAACTTGGAGTTTTGGTTTGCGTTAACATTTTGCGGTTGAAAAAGTGGGTCTTAGAGCTTACTTAAGAACTTACATACAATAAAAAGTCAACATTGGCGACCTTAGGGGGTGGCGAACAGGGCATTGCCAGGGACCTCGCTCTAGCACAACAACCATAGCAAATATTTTTTTATTTGCAACACATACTTTTGGCGAAAGACTTTTTGCTCTCCGGAGCCTTGCAATGGGGTCACACTGCTAGCAAAATGTTTTATAACATTTTTCTCTCTTTGACATTCAATTCTCCTTGTTACACTTTGTTTTGTAACGTTATAGAACAGAAATAACATACAATGTCGGAGGGGGGCACCGTAAGGCCGCCGCTTGTTAACAATATGTGTGTTAACCGATATTATTAAGGCCTTCAATGTGTAAGATATTATTATACTGTACCAACTACAAATATATCGAAATAGCTTACATGCGGGTTCTTTTTCCAAGTAGCTGAATGTGCTCGCCTGACATGCTGCAAGATGGCTGGACGGCTCATTACGAATTGTCTCTGGAATTAAAAAGAAAACATCTCATTTAGGTTCTATTTAAAATATCGTCAACACATTTATATGATTAACTTTTTGACTTTTGTGTATTGTAATAAGGTTCACGATTGGTCAGTTAATTGTGTAGTAGGCGTTTGTAAATATAGATTTTATAGTTAATATTCTTCTTAGATCTGATTTAATTTTTATTTTGTTGCAGGAATATGTGCACAGAAGTGCCTGAACGGAGGAAAGTGCATACAGAAGGATACGTGCGAATGTCCTAAAGGATATTACGGACTTAGATGCGAATTTTGTAAGTGGATTCTCCAGTAATTCCTTGTTTTCATTACGCCCCATGAGGTACCTATTTCTATCTACAAATGATTACCTACACAATAAAGTTAGACAGCAGTGTGTCTTTCAGTTTTCTTAAACACAGGTTGTCCGCTTACCAAGATAGGTGCCTGTAGGCTTAACACATGATTGGTGAGACAGTATGTCTCCGCGAGAGAGACTTCCCGCTGTGCTAAGGTTACTACGTTTGTTAATTTACGAGTCATCCTGAACCCAGGATATCTAATTCAAAATTCTTAACTAAACTGCCTCCTTTTGTCAGCCTCCTTAGTACGAAGTTGATACCTTGCCTACGAAGCTGGAGCTGGATTATTTGTGTATTTATTTATTACAAATATTTGTTCCTTGGTCGTGGCTGTCTATGTATTTTAGTACCTAATCTACGAGTATATGTATCTGTCTATTATACCTGTATTGGAAGAACAGCGCTGGCTTAGACAGCTAAATACATGCTGACTTGTGACCCTTTTGTGGCAAGCTGTTGTTGTGTGCTTATTTGTCAATTGTGTCTCTGTCGAATACTGTGCTTGTCACTTTCTTATATAATATCGTTGATTGGTACCCACATCACAAGCCTTAATTGAGCTAACCGTGAGACCAGGTCAATTTGTGTAAGATGTCTCAAGAAATGTATTTATTATTCTTGCAGCAAAATGCGTGATCCCATGCCTGAACGGCGGGCGCTGCAAGGGCGTGAACAAATGCCGCTGCCCCGCCGGCTTCGGAGGCAACCACTGCGAGGTGGGGCGCCGCGGGGGCGAGTGCGCGCGGGGCTGCCGGCACGGCGCATGTCGCGGCGGCGCCTGCGTCTGCGAGCCGGGCTGGCGCGGCCGCGCCTGCCATCGCAGCTCCGGTAACCAACTCATTCTCGTGATCCCGATCTAGTACAGTCACGTCTAATAATATGTATACATTTCGGAACGTATGTCAAAGGCATGAGGATCAAAATCGTATACATATTATTAGAGCCGACCTTACTGACCCAGTAGTTTATAATTTAGGAACCGCGCGGGGTGAACTACAATTGCAACACCTGCACTGAGTCGTCACGCCTGCCGTCGCTGCCTTGAGTAATTGTACTACTGTATCCATGATAATATACTGAACTGTCATCGCGGCTTGGGTAACCACCTCATGCTGAAGTAGAAACCACAGCAACCACACCCGACAGAGCCGAGTCACACCGCATAAACCAGATGCGTGATGCGTTAGGTATCCATAAAGTACCTATAGGTAATTTCACACGGAAAAGATTTTTGTGGTTGAATCGATTTAAAAAAAACGTTTCCATATCTATAGTGGTTTCCGTTTTGTCACCAGTTTCTTATAGTCGACAACATTGCAGACAATCGCCTTCAATCTCATTTTTTAACCCTCCGCATACCAAGTGAAAAATGTCTATATGACGTTTCCATACATTTGGGGTCTGTAATACCCCACCTCGTATGCCGAAGGTTAATGATACTACAATCAAGCATACGGCTACGATGCTAAAGCAGTTTACCACCGTAGTACCGTATAGACACCTGTATATCCAAGTGTCTTTATTAACGAGCTGCTGCCTCTTTAAGGTGCTTTCAAACCAAAAGAGCATTCGCTATTCTAACCCCCCACTCTACGAAATTCGATCGTTACACAAAACGTGATTGGTTGATTTCGTAGAACGGGGGATAGAACAGCGAATGCTCTTTTGGTTTGAACGCACCTTTAGAAACTCGAACACTCCCTTTCCGAAGAACCACAGTACTTGGTCCATAGTAATCTAAATCAGCCCTACGGAAATATACTTAAGCAAGGGGAGACACACGCAAATAAAAAGGGGTGCATTCATGTTACTTATGCGCACGCGACTGTGAACAAATTACGAGGGGAATCAATCCTTAAATTCCTTAAACATAGAACTCAAAATCAAACCGTTGCTTGGTTAAAACACATGGGAGCGACGTGTGCGCATCGCGTGACCCTAAAAAGCACTTAATCACGCTTACTAGATCCACCCTTACAAATAGCCTTAGGGGTTGAGGGGATACTATAAGCAAAATCATGTAATGGAAAACGTTCCGTCCATCTGCAACTTGTATGATTTTTTTAAATATGTACCACGGATAGGTTCTCAAATTTTTTAACGCTACAAATGTTTTCGTTTCTACTTATATTCACAACTAAAATAAAGGCCAAAATACGAATGAAAATTTCATTGCTATTTTTTCGTCTCAATCAGCCATTCTCAATTCATGATCATCATAAAACAATCACAATACTAATTTTACTTATGTAAATAGGTACTTTCGTAGTTCTCAAAACCTACGAGTATCGAATTATATATCTGCCGATGTATACCCACAATCCGGAAGACGATCGATTCGGATAAACTGTTAAAGAAGCCATTTTTTCTATGACGCGGCGAGTCGTGCCTAATCTTAAATAATCAATAGGCTAGAGTCAAGGGTGTTCGCACTTGTTCGCGTGTCATTCACCCCTCGAGGGTGCGCGGGAGTGACCCTCTAGATCCTCGATATTGGGTCAATGCCCCGGGGCATTTGTAATTTTGTAATGAGAGGGAGGCGATTGCGAACGTAGTTTGTTTTACTTTTGAAGCAACTTTTATGTATTCTGCTCTTTTGGGATTTCGATATCAATTCCGTCTTTATGTTGGAAAAATGGTATAGATAGTAGATAGGTATTGCAAGGAAATAGGCGCTATTTCTTTTTGATTATGCAATATGTCTGGGTATCGTATCCTGGCCTTAACCAAAAGCTTTCTTATACACAGTAAAAAAAGTCGCTTCCTATTTATTTACGCTTAGATCAGGCGCGGATCCAGGACTTCGTTGGGGGGGGCACTGCCCTATGATAGGATAGTATGCCTTAACTCCATGAAACGGTTCACGATACGATAGCTTGGTGACAGGTGGACAGATAAACAGCAGAGCCTTAGTAATAGGGCCTGGGTACGGAATCCTAAAAAGAAATACGAAAGGAGTCCGCTGGATGCGGGTGGCACAGGTCCGGTCATTGTGGCAATCTTTGGGGGAGGCCTATGTTCAGCAGCGGACGTCTTTCGGCCGATATGATGGTGATGATTCGAAAGGGCCTTTGATGTCTCTGTAGATGGAATTTCGAGAGTTACGAACTTATTTTATTGCGTAGCTACGTGCTACGATAGCGTAGCACTACGTGAAATCGTAGCTTAGTTGAATGTGTCAAAAATTACTTACTACTTTTTTTCAACATGGAAATTTGGTTACAGGGTCTTCAGAAGAGTCCAGTGAGTTCAAGAGACCACGATGAAGCAACAGCCAGTGACAAATTAACGATGTGATTATCTTAATTTTATTATAAATTCTAACAAATACATGTTAATGTATGTTTAATTAGTCATTTAGGTGTAAGCGCTATGCCAGCTAGGTGTAATAAGTGATGAAATTTATGCAATATGAAATTATAGAGTTTATTGAATTAATATTTGTTTTATTAAATACCCTTTTACACATTTCAATCCAACGTTGGAAAACCCTTGGGGAGGCCTTTGCCAAATGCCAATCAGATTAGTAATTAAGATTAGTGAAAATAATGTTTTAGTAGAAAAGTTTAATCTGCATAAAGGCTTATTTTATTTATTTATTACACATTTCAATAAAATTGAATAATCAATATTGAAGAGACTCCATTATTGAATAAAAATTTATAACTAGTAACAGTGGAAGCATTTTTTCTATCCATCTTACTAGATAGAGACATCCCACTTGTACTCCATCCACACAAAAATATCAAAACTTATGCTATTAATAAAAATATAGGATGCGCATCATTATAAAAATTTGTACTTACCCTATTATAGTATAAGCATAATGATTTATAATAAATAAAGTTTCCAAATAAAAGTAAATCCAAAGTAAGACTTACCATACAGTCTTCAATTTATGATAAAAATCATCATAAATTGAAGACCGTTTTTTGAATAGTATTAGTTAGGTTAATAATATTTGACCATAACTATACAACTACAATGCCGGAACAGGGAATACCTGGTTCTTGCCATACAAATTCAGAACCGGGACCTTTTCTTAACCATTACTGATGCATTATAATAACTTATAGGTATCAATGACATCACACCAATGATGGTACTCGAATTTCTTTCGAGAAATTACTAGCTGCTGGATTATTTACTCTAGAGGCATGCTTTTACTCACACAAGTATTATTGCCTTGGACGGAAAAGAAAAGGGGTCACCAAGGGTTACTGGGTGCGGTAAAAACCGATATCAAACCGGTAATAAAGCTAATTAGTAATTACCTATTGCCTATTGGAATAAAAACTGTTTATTTAGGTTATGTTATATTACGAATTATAAAAATATACATTCAAATGGCCTCAGGTCTCGAATAAAATACAGTATACATGTTTTTACCATTATCACATATTATAACACAAACTCGTAATAATAAATAACAAACAAATAACTAACAAGCTATTTCGTTGTGAAATGTGTGGAAACTTTTAAACATTACCTTACCAATGTATGGAATCGAAAAATTTTGACTATGGATAGAACAGGAATATACCTTACCTAATTAAGAGTCCAAGAAACAAGGCACGAACCACTGTTTTTATGAAACTTTCGCTTTTCTCCTAACGGATCTAAGATAACTCTATAATGAAAATCAGCTGATTGCAAATAACTGAAACTGTTTACATCTGAACGTCAGATCGCTTTCAAAAAAGCTCGCTAGTGGGCGCTAGTTTGTATGACGTGATCGATGTTTTCGAAAATAAACTTGGAATTTTTCCTAATCGCCCGCTGTGCAGGGCGTATTAAATTATAAGATAATTTTGTCGGAGCAATTTGGTGAGTAATTTGTTTCTAATCATGCTTATCTTCATAGGTATTTCTCGCTGAAAGTCCTATCCCCCCTCGGGCCGAGGGGCGATTTCCCTTTCCAAGCGTATGCGAAAGGAAATTCTCACCGCGCAGACTCGTACAAAATGGCGACCCGAAGTTATGAAGTCGATGCGGTTCACTCGCTTTTACCGATCGATATTAATGGAGGATTCGGAGTTTTCGGGGTCTCTTGTGCAGTACACATATTTTGTGAATTCAGGCTCAAGTTGAGTGAAAAAATCCTAAAAAGTGTTGTTTTGAAGCCGTTACATCACTGTGAATTTGCGAGGCTTCTAATAGGATTGCGAAATGTGTTTCAAATCACGCAGGTGCGTACGCAGCCGTAGTCTTAATATTCTATCTGAGCCTGCTCCAACGGCGCGAGTTCCCTTCATGATGGCCATTCATTTGGGCTTATCCTTTACGCCGCCGCAAAAGAGTTTGTGTCATTCGTCTTCAATTTTGACCCGTCTCGACCACCATGCATTGCACCTAAACAAAACATTAGCTGAAAATGGAATGCGTCATTTGCTGAAAAGCCCGAATGCAATTTTACACTGACGAGTATCAGTAAATAGGAGCTATACAATTCATGCAGCTTGAATCGAATGGCACAGCTTGATGGAGTCATCAATATTGGGTCTAATTCTGTTGTAGGCGGCTGGGTATAGGTGAATTTTCATTCATCTATTCATCTAGCAATGACGAGCTTAAGTATTGATTTTCCGTGCTCTAGCTAGCCGAGCACACAATAGATAGTTAAGAATAGTCTAGTGGATTACCTATATTGGCTTTGAGATGCAAATGAATGTTGCAATTTGCAAATGTCTTAAATTTTTCATTTGAAATAACTTTCTAGGTATTCTCAAATCCCATTATGCAGGGAATTCCTTATCAGTACCTATGAATTCCAAATGAAATTGAAATTAGTGAGGTACCTGAGAAAGGAATGTTAATGAATAGTTAAAATTTGTATTTTCAATTCTTATTAGACTGAATTAGACAGTAAATTTTCTTGTTGTTCCTCAAAATCTTTTAAATTATATGGCAACAGATGGAGTAATATAATGATTAGGTACTTGGTAAAGGAAATACATTTTTACGAAAACCATGTATGTTTTTCTCTTGATAAGTGATGTGCTCTTACACATATCTTATCAATGGTTCAGATTATTTACTTTCATCATGCTAATTTACTTTGAGTCTAGTTTACCTCAGTGCACCAAGTTAAGGATGAACTTAAAACACAACTACTGCAGAAGGGTTACCTCAGTTCAAGTCATTTATTTACAATGTTATCTATGATAAAGTATGTAATATTAGAAATATTATGTTGTCAGGTAATTGACCTTTTAGGCTATGACAAGACCAAATTAACGAAAATAAAATATATTTTTATTACTCGTACACCAATGAACACTTGACTGAACACTTACTTGTAGGTTTACAAATATAGGAAAGGCAAGAAAATTTGTGATTAGAATCTCTTTGTGTAATTGATATCTATTAGCTGTAAGTTGCAGATTCAGTTGCAATAACCAATGATAATAGATAACACCTTTGCTGAAGCCTAATTCATAAATAACAATAACAAGACATGTTTAATATGCTCCAGCCTGGTAATGGTTTATTCACAACTAATTTTGTTTGCACAGTACATAAGCCCGGTGTGATCCAACCACCATCCACTCAAACCTGTAGAGGGCTCCAATGGTACTGGTCAAAAGCAGGGACGAAGACTACATCATGAACTCTGCAGTCAGCACTGAATCCATCGACATGCCTGATGAGGTAATTTATTGTGCAAGTACAACTTATCCATATAAATAATTATATTAGGTGGGTTCATATTTAAGGACTTAACGGTAAATTGAAGCATTAGGGTATGTCTCATTTAGATTTGTGAGTAATCACAGCTATGTACAGAAAGCTGACTACCTGAACTTAATTTTCTATATTTTTATTAATGAACAGAAAGTTCAATGCCGGAACCTTCTTTGCAAATAAGTATCAAAATGTTAGATTCCCTGGAAATCCTTAACATTTAAACATGGTTGTGACACACCAGTCAAACTTAATAAGAAATAACCCCTTGTCTGTGTTTGATTAGGATTCATGTAATGGGTATTGAACTCGAAACAATTCATATTTTAATTCAAAAACCATTGTACAGGGGCCTGTTTCTCGAAAGCTTGTAACTTGTAATACAAGTGGAAGTCTCTTTTTGACAATATTAATTAGACAAGAACTTCCGCTTGTATTACAAGTTACAAGCTTTCGAGAAATAGGCCCCTGATCCTTGACAACACCCTCAAATGATGAGTTAAGGCCTTTACCACACTGGCTGTGATCTGTTTTCATCAGTTAGGTCAACAATGTTATTTTACATTACAGACCTCACCACTTGTTTAATAGTGGTAGTTAGGTAGGTATCAGAAGTTTCCAAATGGGTGTAAAGGTGACGGGAGGGGCACACAATACCTACCAATTAAAAATGGCAGGATATTTTGTTTCCTTTAACCTTATCAGTGGCATTGTCAGCAAAACATCGGAAAGTCATGGCACGGACGTCAATGACAATTAAAGTCGACAGCTTTGGTAATGTAGTATGGACTTGCGCGTATTCCGCAATGTTTATTTTGCTTGAATAAATACGGTCTTTTTAGGGTTTCGTACCTAAAGAGTAAAACGGGAGTCTATTACTAAGACACCACTGTTTCTCTCTATCCGTCTATCACGAGGCTGTGTCGTAAACCGTGGTAGTTACACAGTTGCAATTTTCACTGGTGCTGTATTTCTGTTGCGGCTTTAACAACAAATACTAAAAGTAGAATAAAATAGATATTTAACCCTTCAAGTCCAGCGACATCATATGCTGTCGGAGGTAAAATACCTCTGGAGCCCAGCGACATCATACGATGTTAAGCGCAAGCGTCCTGCGCTCGAATTTATGCTTTTTCCCCGCGTAATCAAGTATTAATATAATAGTGTCCATTTCAAGAAAACCTCTGGGCTTGATTGCTTTCTGAAGTTCAAATGCTTGGGACTCGAAAGGTTTAGGGGGCTCCTATATTACAAACGTGATTTTATAATGATAAATAGATAATGACATCTGTACGTAGTGTTTTGAAGGTACTACAACCTTAAGCCACTCAAAGACGTGTGTCTACCACAATCGTCTACAAACTCGACAACTCTCCGTTGCGTTGAAATAGATAATGATAAGGAACCTTTCTTGTTGGCCGGTTTTTATTTCAGTCAATCAATTTTTTTATGTCACTCGTTGCTAGGGTTACGTTCTTCTGGGTCACCCTTAAATTCACAGTGTAATAGCATTAAAATCATAAAACCTTGAATTTTTTGATAGTTATGACGCCCTTCCAAGGTGGGTCACACACTAATCACCACACAGTAGAGCTTGCAGGACACTTTCTTCTAGCAAATTATCCCACTGTTGCCCGCTGGGTGATCAGGGTGATGCGACAGAATAACAACAACAAAAAGTGATTGACCCATTTAATGTTTAGAGTTAAAGAGCTTTCCACTTGTAGGACATGTCGCAAGTCGACGGCTGCGGGCTTAGCGGCGCGTCGGACGACGAGGACGAGTGCGCGTCGTCCCCGGCCGGCTCGGCGTACGACGACGGCGCCGACATCATCAAGACCGCGCTCAGCGACGAGGTCACCAAGCAACTCGCCGCCGCTGGTCAGTATCCTGTTCATCTCTGCCAAACACCAGTTGGCCAATGTCTCCTTAAGATCTCACAGCAAACGGTCTTTCGCAAATAGATTGTTGAGGGCTTAGCGGCGCACTAAGAAACTCGCTGCGATCAGTATCCTCTCATCATGATTTCTGATGTAAGTAAACTGCTTGAGAAAATCCATACAGAGAAAAACTTTGAAAGTTCATTGCTTGGCCAATGTCTCATAGAGCTTCAAACAAATGGTCATTCACAAGTCGAAGGCTTGCGGGCTAAGCAGCGCTTCGTCACTAATCAGCTCGCCGCGGTCAGTATCCTCTTCGTCATCATCTAGGCAGTAAGTAAATTGCTTGAAAAAAGCCGTAAAGAACATCTCCACAATCGGACATTCTCATGTCGCTCAGCGACGAGGTCACCAAGCAACTCGCCGCCGCTGGTCAGTATTCTGTCAGTGCACTTCTGGACAAAAGCCTTCCCGCGGGTTTCATCAGCTCATCAGCGTTTTTCAGCATGCTGGGCGTGTGTGGACGCTTAGCAGATAATGCGAATCGCGACGCGGTTGCGATCGCAGTAATGTGTCCGTCGAAAGTCCCCTGTTGAACAAAAACCTTCCCAACAAGGTCACCAAGCTCATCGCGGCTGGTCAGTATTATGTCTTCGTCATCAAAACCTAAATTCACTGCTTGACAAAAGCTTTCCCATATGCGATCACCAAAAAGCTGTATTCTTACTGCCATCACCACTAGGGTGCTTCTTATTTTTGCAATTTTGTAGGATGTTCGAACCAATAAAGGAGCTCTTTGCTCTCCCTCGGGAGCAAACGGGTTGCTACCGAAGTAATAAAAAAACGACTAATCATTTTCCCTTTCTGGAACTTCGTACTTCGGTAGCGACCCCTAATTTTTGTTTATAATAATTGAAAATAAAAACAAATAATTATGGTTTACTTATCAAATAACAAAATGAGAGGGTGCCCCATAGAAAATTGCATTCGGGAGAGCAAAGAGCTCCTTTATTGGTTTGAACATCCTACAAAATTGCAAAAATAAGAAGCACCCTAATCACCACACGGCAGAAGCGCACTAAGAGAAAACACATGCTACGTATGAAAGGCGATCTTCCCGTACAGGACGAGAGATGAAAAACTAACGGTACCCCATACATTTAAATCGAAGGAAGAACTACGTATTTCCAGGGGTACCATAAACTCACCCACATACATGAACCCTGAATACAATACATTATTTTTTGGGCAGCCGTTAATTATAATAGTACATTGTGCATCTAGGGAGGTAAGTACGATATTACCGGAGAGTGTTAGAAGCCTGTCGCCGTAGGACTCGAGTTAGTATGCCTCTTACCGACCGTGATCCATACAATGTTTTTCATCACACTTTCGGACAAAAAAATAAGTTTTAAGACAAAATATATTTACTCCCGCTATGCATGCAAGCAATGGTGCGATTAGACAGCAAGTGTGATGAAAATAAATAAAAAATCCAATTTTAACATGACATTGCCCTACAGGTCCCGTAGGCATGGCGGCGGCCGCCGCCATCGCATCGTCAAAGAAGAGAAAGAGACCCCACTCGTTCGAGACCAACCCGTCTGTGAGGAAGCGTCATCAAAACCGTCTGCTCAGGAAACTAAGGGTGAGTTCTCAATACTTGTGAACGAAATTGATTTTGTAGGAATGCAATGCTTGTAAAAAAGACTCAATAACACAATTTTTTTGTTTTTTATAATTGTTTAAAACTATTAGGCCTCACCCTACGAACAAATAAAACATGGAAGCCGCACGCCATATTAAATTGCCTTACAAAAACGGTCCTGAATTTTAGTTGACAACTGTCACCCCCTCTTCAATGCATCACGGTAATGAATGTCAATATCAACCTATAAGAACTTAAACCGATATTTAAAAATAGTTTTGATTGGCTATATTCTATAAACATTTGTCAAAGATGTTGCGCCGAAATATGCGCGGTGTTAAGAAAAGCGCTATGTCCTGCCCATCTTGGCACAATTGAACAATTGCTTTTGGGGGCATTTTTGAGCTGGCGTTAGACGTCCATGTTATATAATATGGTCGCAGGCCATAAATCAGCGTTGCGTAGTGTGCCCTGCGGTGCAACTACGTGACAACAAGCTGAGTGAGGACCCTTTGACACAACTTCGATATCTTTGTTTTTAATGCAATATAATTTTAAGTTATGTTTGTGCTAATAAATTCATTTCATTTCATTGGGACATTTTTTTATTTCAGTAAGGAAACATAGAAACACACAAATAATGCTAAATTTTTGAGTTGATACTGATGAACTTATCTCACTAAGACCATAAAAAAACTTTATTTTATTTATCAAGAGCCCACACTGTCCCACTGCAGGGCAATGGCCTCCCTCAAAATCTTCCACATATCCCTATCCCATGAAATTGACAAGTTATGGTTACTTAAGAAATCTATTGCCTGTGGTAACTTAAATGGAATTAGAACAAAACGCTAAAACCAAGTGGAAATGAGGCTTCAATTGTGTTAAGGTGCATTCAGACCAAATGAGCATTCGCTATTCTATCCCCCGCTCTACGGAATCAGCGAATCACGTTTTGTGTTGTTATCGAATTTCGTAGAGTGGGGGGATAGAACAGCGAATGCTCGCTTGATCTGAATGCACCTTTATATTACGGCTTATATAATGCTCCTGACCGTTTTCAGCCACGGCGACTGCTTCAACTCCTATGTTGATGCTCATGTGCTCTCGTGTGGCTGACGTAGCCGATCTTGTTAATAAAGACCCTTGTACACAACGGGCACGAGAGAACACCATTTACATAGTTATAGCTGATTGCCGCTGGTGGTCGGGCTTTCAGCTTATCCCTCTTACCAGCTTTACAACCTGAACTGCGATTACAAACAACTTTATCTACACAAATATCGTAAAGTGCTCTAAAATGCGTCCAGAAACAATAGACAATGATCAGCATTACCCACCATCAGAACTTGGCACATACATAAAGTTAACATTATATACGATTTTTCCGGAGGTTATGGGTTTTAAATTTGGAACAGCTGTCAGATTCAAGTGGGGTGTCTATTCTGGTATCTATAAATATTCAACCAGTCATCAACACAATAAGTTACTTCAGTATGTTTTTTAGTAACAATCGGACGATATTTTCATATCGAGTGACACAAGAATAGCGACATCATTCGATTGTCTATGATTTTAAAAAAATACAGAAATTCAAATCGGTGCCATTCCTGTCTTTTGTTTATTGGACTACTACTACAAGTGAAAAATTGTAAATACTGATAATTATTTGATAATGAGTGGCAGTGACTCGGATAACGATATGAGCACTCCGCCGGACATACTCAATGCAGCTATGACAGCAACTAACAACCTGTTGCCGCAAAAGTCGAGAGCCAAGTATGAGAAGGCTTTGTTTCTGAACGCATCTTAGAGCACTTATGATATTTGTGTAGATAAAGTAGTGTATGCAACTATACGTAATCAGGCATTACAACACTCGTGTGATGCTATTATGAAACTCACCTTCAGTTCGTTTCATAAACCCACACTCGAGTTGTAATGCCCCTCATTGCGTACAGTTGCATAAACTACTATACTATCAACAGCAAACAATAGAAGAATTCGCGACCCGCGTCGGCCAACAAGCCGTGGTCCTAGTAGCCACGCCGGGCAAGCCCAACACCTCGTACCGCGTGTTCGGCGCCAAGCCGCTAGAGGACGTTGTTCGCAACCTGCGCTGCATGATCATGGAGGAGCTGGAGAATGCGCTGGCGCAACAGGTAACACATACACATGGCGTGTGCCGAGTGTGGAGTGTGGCTTACGGAAATGGAACGCTTGAAGTGTTGCTTATACACCGTGTTTGTATTGATTTCCGTTAAATTAAAGGGAAGCTTATTTAGGTCAAAAATAATCAATTTCTCTAAGAAACTAGTGTCTTAACTCTTACTGTTATTGAGTTATTAAAAAAATAAGTTTAATGACTGAACAAGTGTACTGCAACCTTTATTACATCCTAATGTTACTTATTTTGACATGTGCCGTCAGCAGCCGTCAGTCACCTGGGATCTTATTCTTAAGGTTGTCTCACACTTGCCATTACAATTTATATGTATGAAAACGAAAAAAAAAATTTTTTTACGAAATTAACAAAAGCCGATATACCAGGCAACTTCTATTAATGTCCCAAGTAACCTGTCCAATTTAGCGGAAATCAATAAAAACACGGTGTATGCTTACCCCCATGTTCATAAACGCATAGGTACCGTAAAACGGGGTAAATAGGAACGTAGAGTAAACTGGTCTGATAGCCCAGGACAAACAGTCCAATTTAGAACAACAGATTTTATCATGTGTTATTCTAAATTGGATTGTTTGTCCTGAACCAACAGACTAGTTTACTCTACATTCCTATTTACCCCTTTCTACGGTACTAACTTACAGTGCTCGGCCGCTATGAAGTCAAACCTGACAGCAGTCAGTTCCATACATTATCTGTCAACAATGTCACTTTTTGACACATAATTTATTGAAATGACAGGTGTCAGTATTGACTTCATAGCCGCTAAGGTATTGTTTGTCTCTTTCGCTCTTAGAAACATATTTATAAGATGGAAAAGGACAAACCATACTTAACGGCTTGCTAAGTTAACAGCCGTTAATGAATAAGAGGGAAGGACGTTCATGTAACATACACATGGCGTGGGCCGAGTGTGGAGTGTAGCTTACAAAAGTGGAACACGAAGTGTCACTTACATGCTTAGTGTAAGGCCTGCGTAAACGGGGCGTTTTCCAGTCAAATACACATGGCGTGTGCCGAATTTACGGCATAGCTTACGGAATACTTAGCGGCTTGTAAAGTTAGCAGAAGTTCCTAAACAGACATCGGATTCCGTGGGGCGAAACATCTTGATTAGCATCTTGGCTCGATGGACTTCCTATATCGATATACTCATTTATCGATACCTTGTTCTTGATACTAGTGAACACACAAAGGTTTGCTTATAAAATATTTTTTATCAAAAGCGTATTACCTATATAATAAAATAACAACTAAATTTTCTTCTTTTTTTTGAAAACATTTATAAAAATGTATTCGTCACAATTTTTTTTTTCATGACTGTCCGATCTATTCTTGTTAAAGTAAAACCACCAGAATTTTTTGCAAATTTTCAGGAGTTAAGCGTTTCCGTCTTGGCTGAAAAATCTATTTCAGGTGTCTAGAAGACTTCAATTTCTGTAGAGGTTATAGGAGCATAACAAAATTTCATGAAGTGATCAATTGGTACAAAAAACACACAATGCTGGGCGCGGTCACTAGTATATAGAACTAGTATCGATAAACGAGTTTATCGATACTAGTCAAGAACTTTCGCCCCACGGAATCCGATGTCTGTTCATGAATAAGGTGGTAAGTGCAAGGCCTGAGTAAACGCTCGAACGGGGTGGGCAGCGGGGCGGCATGTTAAATAAATGCAAAGTTTATATCGTTCAAAAATCATGTGATCGATTTGGGCAATTTGAGCTACATATCACGAGTGATCATGGTCTGGGTCGGCTTACGTTCGCCAAATTTGAACGAAAAAATATGAATCAATAATCGCCAAAATATGATCACAAATGATTTTTGCACGAGCCCTTATGCGAGTGGCTTAAGTGCATGCCCTTCAAATGCCTTAAAACGCTCGAGTTACGCGGGCCTTACACTTATACGTCACTGCTTTTTACACATCACATCGTCGGTTGACAAGCAAAACTCACTAAGTAACAAATACCTACTTGAAATAAAGCTCGTATCTCAGTTCTGCCTAGAGGCGTGCGCCACGCCGGCGCGGCGGCGCCGCGCCGCGGGACCCACGCCGCCGCCGCCGCCGACGTTTTCAAAATCCACGCCGCGACAAAAATTTTGCGGAAAAAATCATTTAAATTACACGCCACGCTGATCATATTGGCATTAAACAACAATATGCTGGCGAATATCGACAAGCGGTGCCCTCTGACCGAAATGCCACTTCTGGATTACAGATTTTTCAGGCCTAAAGGAGATTGATACATACCTACGAAAAAAAACACACTACTCGAGTAGAATTGTTCCCAATTTTACAGATTTCTTTTACAGAATTCCATTATATTGTATTCTTCACATCGTCGATCCCACAGTGTGACAGACAAAACACTTCAATACGTGTGTTCCACCCGTCGTGACGTACGGAGCCAAAACGTGGACACTGACGGTACGGCTGGTCCACAAGTTCAAGGTCGCTCAGCGAGCTATGGAAAGGGCTATGCTCGGCGTCTCTTTGCGGGCCGAATCAGGTCGGGTTGAATCAGAAATGAGGTTATCCGGTAGAGAACCAAAGTGATCGACATAGCCCACCGTGTTAGCAAGTTGAAGTGGCAGTGGGCTGGCCGTATTAGCCGTAAACCCGACAACTATTGGGGTAAACGAGTTCTTGAATGGAGACCGCGTCTCGGCAAGCGTAGTGTAAGACTCCCTCAGGCAAGGTGGAGGGACGATTTGCGTAGGATGGCCGGCAGGAGCTGGATGCGAGCAGCCAATGAACGAAAACGGTGGCGTGAAATTGGGGAGACCTATATCCAGCAGTGGACTGCAATAGGCTGATGATGATGGTGGATGTTTTTTCATTATCTACGTTAGGCCACCATAGGAGGCTTAATGACTGTCTATTAACTGATTCTATTAATTTTAGCGTTTGCCATGGATGATTTTGTGCTTCTTGAATACGATATTTTTAGAGGAAAACGGAGATGTAAGCTAAAAAAATTGGCATTTGAAAAAGGTCATTGGGCGTTTTTAACCCGCTTTTTGATTTTTAGCGTCAATCAATCAATCAATGAAGCCATTTATTTCCAATAGAAGTTACATTAAATTTGTATACATGCATATTTACAAAGATTAATGAAATAAATGATTAATGAAATAAATGATTAATTAAATAAATTATTAATAGCACTGTTTGCAACACTTCAATTTTTTAAATTAAATTAAATCATTCCATTCTTTAACATAATTATTTTAGTGACTAAATACTACATTTAATTACTATTGGATGTCCATTTCTGGACGAAGGCCTCCTCCATGCCACGCCACAGTTGTCGGTCGGCGGCGGCGCGAGGCCACGCGACGCCGGCCACGGATTGGATGTCATCTCGCCAGCGGCGGTGCGGGTGCCCGGGCGGGCGACCGCTCTCTCTGGGGTACCAGTGGAGCATCTTTTCGCACCAACGCCCATCTTTAATTCTGGCAGTATGTCCGGCCCATCTCCATTTTAGTTGGCATGCCAGTACTGCTGCATCAATTAATTTAGTTTTATTGCGTATTTCGGAATTTTTAACTCTGTCGCTTAGTTTTATGCCCAAAATACTCCTTTCGGTCTTTCTTTGAAAAACTTGAATTTTCTTTATACACTTTTTGGTTATTGGCCAAGTTTGACATCCGTAAAGTAGCGTGGGGGTAATGACAGAGTCCATAACTTTCTTTTTTAGTTTTATATTTATTCTTGATTTTAGTATGTGTTTGTAGGACCAAAATGCGTTCCATGTTTTCTTGATGCGTCGGTCTATCTCATTTTCTGGTACAGAGACTTTTAGCGTACAGAGACCAAACTAGCTTTAAAATAAATAATTAAATCTCACTTTTCTAAATATGTAATTTCTCCGTATGTATCAACCGGGAAAAAAAAGTTATTCGACTTTTTGTATCCGAAATAGTCTTTTTAATGTTTTTACTTTCAGCATTGTATAATTGCGTAAACGGTTGTGACCTACTGGTCGTAGTGGGTAGCAGATGTTGGTCCTTCAATCTGGAAGATTCTGGGTTCAAACCCCAGCTTGAACCAATGAGTCTTTCGGAACTTATGTACGAAATGTCATTTGATATTCAGAACTAGCTTTTCGGCGAAGGAAAACATCGTGAGAAAACCGGCCTCTAATCTCAATACGGCTTAGTTTCTTCCTCTGGGTTGGAAGGCCAACTGGCAGTCAATTCCACAAAAAATAGTGCTATGTTAAATCTTAATATTAGGTTGCCAAGCGGACCCCAGGCTCGCTAGAACTGTGGCTGGTGCCGAAATAACGCTAACAGGGTTATGCTGACAAGCAAAAGCAAAAGTGTGGTTGATGTACACTAAAACACTATAATAAGTAGTATTAGATTTATACAATAGTTTTTATTTTTTTCCTCAAGTCTCCCATGCCTTGCAAGAATGCGACTCATACCACTCAGTAGCACTTATATTTACCAACATACCTAGCCCTATTTCGTCTGTGGACGCAGTGGGTCATATGCCCGAACAAAATGCCCAATGACCTTTGCTGTCGCTTTGCACGGCTTAGAAATAGATAACTGCAGCTTCGCCTGATAATACCTAAGTAAAATTGGCGAAAACAAGGTTTTTTGTCCCCTGTTTCCTCCTCCAAAAATAGACCAATTTTTAAGAAAATTTTTTTCATAAGCATTTTAAGAAAGATACTTCTCATGTCGGTATGTTTCCTCTTTTTGGACAGTATACGAAATATTTTTTATCAGTACATTAAAACGCATTCAAAATTTGGCTATTACTATACTATAAAGAGGTTCTAAAGCTGGGTATCTGTAGTATTTGAAATCTGGAGTACCTGTTGGGAATTCGTAGTATTGGGAACGTGTAGTATTGGGAATC